>RJWJ010006374.1:0-62815 GCA_004363605.1 Indri indri | reverse complement strand
AAAAAAAAAAAACAAAAAAACACCAATTACACAACTTCAATAACTGGTGTTTTTATAATAAAAAGAGGGTGAAACATGGCAAGAAGAACTAGAAAGATATCTTTCAGGACAAATAAATTCACTCTCATTCTGTTATGAGTTAGAGTAGCCAAAGGTAGGGAGCCACCAGGAAAGATATTCCTACATGTAGGAATATTTTTTAAACTGGCTTTCTTATACTGCAATCAAGCTACAGGTACAGGCTCATTATTTGAGCATATCACAGTGGTACAGAACTGTGTACTCAAAACAGTTGTTGGATCTAACAGAGGCTGATAGGAAAGAATATAAGAAAATTCACATAAAGTAAGAGACATTAGTTTGAAGAATAAAATGCAAAGAAAAACAAAGTTCTCCTCTTACACTGGGAAGCTCTAGACTATGATCTCCTTAAGGGCACCTTACTCCTCAGATCATCCCCAGCTCTGACAAAGATCAGGAAATTATGTGGATGCTCCATAAATGTTGATCAAGGAAGAAAGCCTTCTAGGTAAGCAAAAATCTGATATTTACAAAGAAAATACGCAGTCCCTTTGGATCAGTCATTCTCAAAGTGTGGTGTCTTGACCATCAGCATCACCTGGGAACTTTTAAAAGTGCAAATTATCACACCCCATCCCCAACCTACATAACAAGAAACTCGGGGGTGGGGGCAGGGCAGCAATCTATGGCTTAACAAGCCCTCCAGGTAAGTCTGATGCCATTCAAGTTTCCAAACCACAGCTTAGATATTGTCCAATTCTAACACACTGATCAGGACTTAGGTCCTCAGCCCCAGCTGCACATTCAAGTCACTTGAGGGGCTTTTATGTTTTATGAAAGCCCAAGCCCAACCAAAGGTCAATCGAATCAGAATCTCTGCAATGGGTGATCTTTAAGCTCCCCAAAAGATTACAATGTGAAGGTGGGTTGAGAACCACTGGACTAGAACCCAGGAACCCGACCTCAGCTGCTACGTCACCAATTGTACAACATAGCCCTTCCTTAGCAATATTTCCCCAGTCACCCTCCCAAGCCTGAAAAATCTGAAAGCTAAGACAAGCGTAGGCTTACACTGAAAATTCTACCATCAGAAAGTAATTATTTACCCTAGATATGAAGTAAAAACTGCACAAGGAAGCTCAGTAAAAGCAGGCTTTCTGTGTGTGTGTGTGTGTGTGTGTGTGTGTGTGTGTGTGTGTGTGTGTATGCAAGCACGCAGTGACAAGCAGATAAAGCAGGTAGAAGGAGAAACGTTCCTGCATAGTCTTTTGTACGTGAGGAAATAAATGAACTTGGATCCCACCGAAAGGCACTCTTGGTTGTGACATAACTTAGAAGCTGGGGCCCACACTCCTTCTCCTCTACCTTCTGGTACTACAGAGACTTGAAGGCTAAAAATACATTTCCCAGACTCTCTTGCAGCTATGTGGCCTACATGCGGTCAAACAGACGAAATTGGGGGAGATTGGAAGGCAAAGGTTTGGAAGTTGGGGACCCCACTTTCACTGTCTCTGCCACCAAGCACCATGGTTAGAAGTGTCTGGTTTTCCTGTGGCAACTTCCAGCCCTCCCATGTCAATGACAGCATGGTCCTGAAACGCTCCCCCCTCCCCACCCCCGGCAGGTAGTGTTCTGATAGCACAAGAGGCTGCTGCTCCCTTGGTGGCCTGCTCTGCTGTGAGGCTCTGGAAGTCATTCCTGTGAGCTCGACCTCAAGTCTGTTTCTTCACCTTCCCAACAAGTTCTGTAAGCCATATAATACCCTGTAATAAATCTCTCTCTGCTTAAACCAGCTAGAGTGGATTTTGTTCTCTGCAAGTGAACCTTGACTGATACAATCAGCAATTGCAAAAGAAAAGTCTAGAATTCCCTGAAACTACACAGCTACCATTAACATCAGAGGAAGAAAGAAAAAGGTGTCTCTTAGAATTTTTTAAAAATAATTTTTATTGAAGTCATTGAGTCACTCATCCCTCATCCTACAGTTTCCCTACGTTCTGATAAATGAAGAGCAGTCATTATGAAAGAAGTTACTGAAATATAAATTAGTATACAGACAAGATGCCATGTTAAACATTCTTCAAACCACAACATTTCTATGTAATCCACTCTCAAAAGTTTGTATCACTCAACGGTTGACTTACAAAGCATCAGACACCACAAAGGTTAACCCTCTGGGTAATTACACAAGTGAGTCATTTCAGGGGTGCCGGAGATGATTATCAGAAGGCTTCAGCAGGTTGTCATGTATGTCAAATTTAACTCTGCTCTGTTGTGGACGAACATAAACTATAAAGCCATCATCACTGAAATTCTGGTATTAAGAAGCAGCGTATAACAATTAAGAAATGAATAATGGTGCTTTAGTTGGGTTCTGCTGCCAAAAAAGCTTGAAACACACTAGTTTTCGATTTTACTATTACTGTTATTAACTAAAGCTAATTCCAACAAATGTTCACAAGAGTTAAAAATGGGCAAGACAGTATGAATCTTTTCTGAAATAGACATTTTTCTGTTTATATTTTAACTCCTTACAGAGACAGTAGGAGATGCTTTCTTACATTGACATAAGCAGACATCAGCAGCTGTAGAAGAAACACGTGGGTCAGAGGTGTGCTGCTCACATGGTGACCTTGGGCAAGTCAGTTAACATCTCTGAGGGTTTTTTTGCTTCTTTGTGTGTTTGTTTTGAGACAGGGTCTCTCTCTGTCACCTAGGCTGGAGTGCAGTGGCATGATCATAGCTCACTGCAGCCTCAAACTCCTGGGCTCAAGCAGTTCTTCCACCTCAGCCTCCCAAAGTGCTAGGATTACTGGCGTGAGCCACCACGCCCGGTCCTGAGTTTTAGTGTCTTCATTTATAAAATCGGTAAAATGATAATAGAGTCCATCTTATCTATTTCATAAGATTAACCAAACCAAAAAGAACGAACAAAAAGTGCTATATAAATCCTAAAGTTAACTAATGTTCATGGTGATTATCATTAGCTACGCTTAAAAAAAAAGGCATGCTGAGAACAAGGCTTTGTAATATTTCTAATCCCAAATACGAATGGAAGGTCTGGAGGTCTAACACGTATTGAACTTAGAAAAAAGCAGCAAAACATGACGGGCCAATAAGAAACGGCTTATTAAAATGCTATTGGATGATCACATCTCATTAGGAAGGCTGGAAAGTCAGCTTGATGCTAAGACTTCGTAAGCCATACCCAAATCTACCACAAGATGGCCTAGTGGGAAATCCACCCAGATGCCACCAGCAGAAGTAGGCTGCCCCAGTCAGCTGAAATGGAAACTTCCCAGGCAATCTGCTTCCTCGTGCTGCCCTCTTCCCAATCCAAGTCTCAACCACGAGCATCTGACTGGCAGAGCTTGTATGTCATGTGCTTGTGTCCTGGGGTTGCAGGAAAGATGGGAATTGAGGCAAGCCTGCCAAGGTGGGGATCCTCTCCAACACAGAAAAGACAAAGATGATGAGCAGCTGCAGCTGGACCAGCAAGATGAACCTCATTAGGTAGTTACTAGGCACATACCTGCCTAATCTCCCTTTTTTTTTTCAAACAATCATTGAAGTGCGTAGGATTCTTCCTTTACAGTTGAGAAAACTGCAAGTCAAACAGTTGATCCGCCCCAAGTTCCATGTCTTTCCACAGGGCCACAGCTCAGGCCGTTAGGTTCCCTTAGATCAGGGTTTCTCAACCTTGGCCCTACTGACATTTTGTGTTGGATCATTCTTTGTTGTAAGGAGCTACCTGGTGCATTATAGGACATTTAGCGGCATCCCTGGCCTGTACCCAGCAGATGCCAGTGGCAATACCACCCCACGCCCCCAAGCTGTGACTACCAAAGAACTTTCTCGAGACATTGCCAAATAGCCCCTAGGCAGCAAAACTACCCACAACCAGCCATTAACTACTCGTTAGATGGCAATGCTCTCCATGCTCATCCATGCAACACAATCACCTACGGGAAGGATGCAACGTACCAGGTCCAGTGCCAGGCACAGAGGAGACAGCCCAAATAGACCAGAGACCCTGCCCCAAGAGGGGAATAGCAGCCTTATCAAGGAGTGGATGGTACACAGTGTATGATGATACACACCATCACAAGGTAGAATGACAGCAGAACTACGATTCTAATTCTGCTGCAGTTGCGGATCACGGAGGTGAAGTCTTTGGAGATGGATCATCTGTCATTAACCATAGCAATAACAATGACTAGCTAACATTCACTGGGCCCTTAACTCTGCCCGGCATGGTGCTAAAGGCTTTATATCTGATCTCACTTAAATAATGTCACTAAAACTCTTTAAGGGGGAAGAGTAATTACTATCCCTGTTTTTCAGATGAGAAAGCTGGGGTATTTAAGAGAGTCTTAAATGAATACTATTAAATCACAGAGCCAGAAATGACTCTCAAGCCCAGGTTGTTTTGACACTAACTATATTATAATACCTGGAGGATATGCTCAGAGTTTGGCTAGTAAAGAGGGGGACTTTAAACTATCCTTACGAATTATGCCACTGGACAACATTGTAACTGAAACCAATTTAAAATAGAGTCTTTCTGATTTGTCATTATGACTCATAAATGCCCACGGTTCAGTAGAAGGCAGACCTGCCTAATGCAGAATATTATTCTGAACTAAGTCTCAATTTTTTTTTAAAGCATCAAGGTTACAGTATAATTAGGAACCAGCTGCAATTGTAATTACCGCTCCCGATATAATTTGTTACATATTAGCAAGTTTCAAATTACTACTGCTCCTTAAATGAATAAAAACTGATTGTGCTGTTCTGAAGACTGGGATGCATATTCCTGATGGGGAACAAAGGAATATAAAAAGTATATGACATATTTATAAAGTGCTGAAAGGCTCTACTTAGGAGATCACAAGTTGCTGAAGCCCAGATAATGCTGTAAAAAAAGTTAAAATGACTTCTGAGAGAGAACAGGTAACTTAATAAATACAGAGGAAGAAAAAGCTAAAAATGAAAGGACAATAAAGAAGTTGCTTCCACTACATACCTTACCTGTTCAAAATTCTGCTATGCATCAACCTCATCTAACCGAAGCATAGTCAAGGACCCAGAAGGAAGCAAAAAGGAAAAAAGCAAAGGAGCCCTCTGCACAGCCAGGTGCCTCATCCCAAAAACTACACACCATTTCTCTTGAGAGCCCTCCTAGGTCCTCTTCCACAACCCATATGCTTTTGACGTGACCCTAAGCAACCTCTCTGATTGCAAACTCACAGCTAACACTTCTATAAAGCTTACGATGTCTCGAGCTCTGTTCTAAGCTTTGCAAACATTAGTACAGTGACTCACCCAACAGCCCTAGGAAGTAGGTACCACTATGTCCTTTTTATGGATGAGGAAACTGAGGTCCAGAGAGGCAGAGTAACTTGCCCAAGGCACACAGCTAGTAAGTGGTAGAGTGTAATTTGAACACAAATCCATGATTTCGACCATTATGGTTGCACTACATTTCAGAAGAAAAGAGAGCAGGAGATTGAAAGAGTGAGAACCCAGAGATCAAAAGAAAATTAAAACGCATCAACCAATTGTAACACATGGGCCTTATTTACATGACAATTAAAGAGCTATTTAAAAAATTAAAAGACAAGAGGGGAAATGTGTGAAATGTGTACAGAATAGATAATCTGAAGATACTGAAGAATTACTGTCATTTTTTAGGTGGATAATGATATTTTTAGAGATACATACTAAAATATTTATAGATATGATGATGCTAGCTGGGGTTTGAAAAAAATTGGAGGATGGGAGAGGTGAGAGGGTGTGACCATAAACTGATAACGGCTACTGGTTAGATAAGGAGATGAAGGTTCATTATACTATTCCAGTCTTGTACATTATGGGAAATTTCCCTAGGGAGAAGTTTAAAAAATGATACTGTTCTTCAAGGATTACATCAAATGCCTCTTCCTCCAAGATCTTCTAGATTATCCAACCAGATTTTCCTCATAGAATGTTTGCTATTTGAACCTATTTTATGAGCCTTGCAACCGGACGTTTAAATTCTGACTCTATCAATAACTAGCAATGTGACTTGTTTTCTCATCTGTTGAGAGAGTGAGAGAGAGAGTAAGGATTAAGTGAAAAGTAGCCAACCTGAGACCGAATCTAGCAGTGCCTTGCTTCCTATTTACTTGTGTACTTTCCACATTCAGAGTGACCCAGATGACTGATTCAGCAGTGGATAACTGAGCCCTGGGGGGGGGGGATCTCTGGCCTTTCTGAACTAATCAGATTTCCTCTGAAGATGGGAACCAGCAGATTCCAGGCAGAGCTAGCAGCCAGGTCATCTTGGTTGATGATGTGGCACCCAGTGGCAGGTCATAAACTCCTGGAGTTGAACAACAACAAAAAGTAAACTGGTTCTCTACCTTTCATCTTATACCAAAATCGCTGCAGATGAATCGATTACAGTTAATCTTTAAAGACAGAGAGAGAATTTTTTAAAGTGCTAGAAAAATGCATGAGTGGTTTCTTATGTAATATAAACTGGGGAAGCTGGTTTTAAACATGACATAGACCCCAGAAGTGATAAAGGAAAAGACTGATAAATATTTAACAGAAAAAAATTTTTTTAAAGTGAATATAGGCCGGGGGCAGTGGCTCACACCAGTAATCCTGCCTAGCCGAGGCAGGACGATTACTTGAAGTCAGGAGTTCAAGACCAACCTGAGCAAAAGTGAAACCCACCTCTACTGAAAACAGAAAAATTAGCAGGGCATGGTGGCCAGTGCAGCTGTAGTCCCAGCTGCTCGGGAGGCTGAAGCAGGAGGATTGCTTGAGCCCAGGAGTTCGAGGTTGCAGTGAGCTATGATTGTCACACTGCACTCTAGCCTGAGCCACAGAGTGAGATGCTGTCTCAAAAAAAAAAAGAAAAAAAAGAACCAATTAAACACCAAACAACTGAGAAAAAAAATAACGCACAACAGATAAAACAAAGGGGCAACGTTGTCCATTTAAAAGCACTCAGAACAAATCAATGTGAAAATGAAAAGGCAAATAACCCAAGAGAAAATTGGGCAAAGGTCAAGACCAGGCTCATCTCAAATTGCTGGTGGACACCACAAATGGGCTAACTGAAATCTCCATGAACCACCATAAAAACAGAATCTGGGGCTGAGCTTTTACTTCTGGAACTGAGATGGGAGACAATGAAAAGAAGGAATGCAAGGAATCCTTGAACTCAGAGGCAACATCAACCAGCAATAAAATGAATGTGTGAATGCTCAGAAGTGGATGAAAGCCCTCGCCAGTGGGCACAGCAAAGTCAAAGAAGGGACCTGATACCACTGGTCTTGTCCTTGAAGCCACCTGATGACCCAGTGTACCACTGAGAGTAGCTGGTCTGAAACAGACACACAGTTTGGACCTGCTGGGCATTTTGCCCTCTAATGGAGCTCGGCTCCCTTAATCGAAAAGGACAGTGTTTCTCCAGGCGCTGCCTTTTGAAGCAGACTTTCCATAGTCATAGGGATCCATCTGCCCTGGGACAGCCCAATCCTGCCAAGGTCTGTTCTGCAGTTATGACTCTCCATCGTGCGTGCACTTGGAGATTACCCATGGACAACTCAAGTATTTCCAAATTCTTATTATTTATTTTTTTGGTGGTAGGGAGGGATTGAGCAAACGGTTTACTAGAAAAAGAAAAATGTTTCCCACAAAACACACACATGCAGCATGAAATCTCCTTGTCCCTTTCACTTTGCCATGGGTTGGCACACCAAGTAAACGAACAATCTAGCAGTGTCTCAATGCTATGTAACAGTTATTCTGTAGGATATCTCTGTCTAGAGGAGGTCTCTGTCCTCAGGAGTTTAAAATCAAGTAGGAAACATAAAATTTAAGAAGCAGCGAGGATCATATTCCTTCAGAGCCTCAACATCATTATCTCACCCAAGATATTTAAAAATGATTCAATACCTGTTATGGGCTGAATTGTATCCTCCTTCCCCCTCACAATTCACATGTTGAAGTCCAAACTCCAGTACCTCAGAACATGATGGTATATGAAGATAAGGTCTTTGAAGAGATTATTAAATTGAAATGAAAGCATTAAGGGGACCCTAATCCAATATGACTGGTGTCCCTATCAGAGGGAATTAAAATACAGACACAGAGGAACCCACATGAAGACACAAGAAGACAGACAGCCATCTACGAGCCAAGCAGGGAGGCCTCAGAAGAAATTAACCCTGCCGGGATCTTGATCTCAGGCCTTTAGCCTCCAGAATTGTGAAAAAATAAATTTCTGCTATTTAAGCCACCCAGTCTGTGGTACTTTGTTATAACAGCAAACTAACAATACCATTTCATATACAGTCCGTATCTGAGTTGCTCTAATTGGGCCAATTCTTTTCGTTCTTTATTTATTTTGGATCCCTGGGCTCAAGCACTGCATTTGGTTGTCACGTCTCTTTGGGAGTCTCCTTTACTCCAGCCTTTTTCATTCATAACATTGACATTTTTGAAGTCAGGCCAGAGGTCTCATAGAATGTTCTGCTTTCTGGATTTGTCTGATTATTTCCTGCTGATTAGATTCAGTTTAAACATTTTTTGGCAAGAACTCTCCTAGGGTCACGTTGTATAATTATCATTGCATAATATCAGCAGGTATGTAATGCTAGTTTATCTCATTTATTGATGACCACTTGGCTGAAGCAGGTACTTTCATTGTAAAGATACTTTTTTCTCTTTGTAAATAGTAATTTACAAGGAGATACTCTGAGATGATGGAAATTCCAACAATCTTTTACCAAAGATTTTAACCTCCATTGCCTGAATCGATTATTACTTGCAGGTTGCAAAATGATTTTTTTTTCCTTTTTCTAATTTTGGAATACCTTCCACCTTTATCAGCTGGCATTCTTTGGTAAAAACAAACAAAAAAAGCAAAACAAAAAAACCCGCTTTATCTCTCTCCCCTCCATCTTACTTTGACTCCTTTTGGGAAGCAATAATTGTCATTCGTTAGGCATTGATAGATTATTTTTAAATAATGTTACAAATATTTTTAAATGTGTTACGATCCATTTCTAATTGATTTGTTTTTATTGTGGTAAAATATACATACCATAAAATTTATCATTTTAACCACTTTAAGTGAATAATTCAGTGGCATTAAATACATTCACAGTATATAACCATCGCTACTACCCATTGCGTCATCCCAAACACAAACTTAGTGCCTATTAACCAATATCCAATTGATTTTTAATAGCCATTACTTTTTGTAACAATTACAGTACATACTCATACTATATATATACTTACATATATAATATAGATTCATATGCCCAAGTGTATGTATTTAAAGAATGAAAATCGCTTTTAACTCAGTGCATCATCTGAGTATTAACAACTGTTAATATTCAAACTTAGCCAACTAAAATAAACCTTTATGCAAAAAGCTGGTGGACCCAGACAACATCTGAATCCACTGACCAAACGTAACACCACAGAAAACAACCGAGAATTACACATCTCCCAGTGTGAATAGCCAGTACAAAGTACCCAGTAACCTGATGGGAGACACCCAGCGCTACCAAGGAAGTATTCTAGCCGAAAACAAAAAATAAGACCCTAACTTGATCAAGCTTCTAGATCAACCTATCACTTGCGGGAAACACTGAGGACAGAGGAACACCACGAGGATGCAATCAGCAAAGTCCAAATTGTGGGAAACTACAGGAAAGATGACCCAATTCCCTCATCAAATAAACTGCAAGAAAGTAAAAGCAAAACAAGGGGGCAGGAGAACCTATAGATTAACAAGATTTAAAAGACACACAAACCAAATGTTGTGTGTGCACTGTGTCTGAATCCTGAATAGAACAAATCAACTGCAAAAACTGTAAACTTAGGATAAGGGCTTTAACATCCCTACAGAGTCTTCAAGAATGGAGAAACAGAACTAACACTTCTTTAGAAAAATGAAGAGGGCCGGGAGCGGTGGCTCATGCCTATATTCCTAGCACTCTGGGAGGCTGAGGCAGGTGGATCGCTCAAGGTCAGGAGTTCGAGACCAGTCTGAGCAAGAGCGAGACCCCATCTCTACTAAAAAATAGAAAAGAAATGATCTGGACAACTAAAAATATAATATAGAAAAAAAAAATTAGCCAGGCATGGTGGCACATGCCCATAGTCCCAGCTACCTGCGATGCTGAGGCAGAAGGATTGCTTGAGCCCTGGAGTTTGAGGTTGCTGTGAGCTAGGCTGACCCCACGGCACTCTAGCCCGGGCAACAGAGCCAGACTCTGCCTCAAAAAAAAAAAAAAGAAAAAAAAAAATGAAAAAAATATTAAAAAAAAAAAAAAAAAAAAAAAAAAAAAAAAAATGAAGAGAATATTAAAAAAAAAAAAAAAAATCTGACCGCCAATACAAAGGAATGACAAGAAACATTCCTATCTCCAGCTAAGCTCTAAGTTAAATAAACTAACAAACAAATAAATAGGTGCCCACTATTTCCTGCTACATTGCTGCCATACAGCTTTATGGCAAAGAATTTAAACAGGGGTTATATGTCCCCTTCACAAACTGCCATGAAGGATATAGAAATGGAATGAGTGTGAGGTAATACAGAAGAAGTATAAAATTAAAAGTATTAAAAATACAGTCAAGGCTGGGCACAATGGCTCACGCCTGTAACCCCAACACTTTGGGAGGCCAAGGCAAGAGAAACACTTGAGGCCAGGAATTTAAGACCAGCCCGGGCATCACAGTGAGACCCCAATGTCTACAAAAAATTTAAAAAGTAGCCAGGCATGGTAGTGCACACCTGTAGTTCTAGCTACTTGGGAGGCTGAGGTGGGAGGATTGCTTAAGCCCAGAAGTTCAAGACCAGACTAGGCAACATAGCGAGAACCCATCCCTACGAAAAAAAGAAAAAAAATTAATGGAGCATGGTGGTGCACACCTGTAGTCCCAGCTACTCAGGAGGCTGAGCCCAGTAGTTCAAAGTTACAGGGAGCTATGATGCACCACTGCACTCCAGCCTGGACAAACAAGTGAGACTTCCATCTCTTCAAAACCAAAAAACATTAAAAAACGAAAATACGGTTAAGACCAAGGAGACTTTAGCTAACTAAAGAGTATAAATTTTATTCTGTAGGCAACAGAAGCCCCATTTTGTAGCAAGGTAAATTAAAGAGGACAATATAACACAGCGGTTATGTGCTTGGGCTCTGGAGCCAAGTTGCCTGTGTTCAAATCATAGCTCTACTACTTATAAACTATGTGACTTTGGACAAGTTACTTAATCTCTCTGTGCCTCAAGGAACTTAACTACTCTGTACAGGTGAGTTACCTCATCTGTATTATGGAGATAACAGCACTTACATGCCATGAGATTATTAAGAAGATCAAATTACCAGATATAAAGAATGTTTAGAACAGTGTCTGACCTTTATAAGTATTATATAAACATATGCTAATGTTGTTTTATTATGTGAATAACCTTTCTGAACCTTAGGTTTCTTACCTGACAAATAAGGTTATCAACACCTTCCCTGCTACCTTGTAGATGATTATAAAGTTCAAATAATGAAGCTTGGATCTTCATGTTATCTGGTTACTTTAATCCCAGTAGACTTTGAGCTTCTTGAAAACACATCCAATAGCTTACTCATTTTTGGAAGGCCAGCACAGTATGGGGCTGACAAATAGCTGGTGTCAATTACACACTTGAATGCATTTTTTAAAACTATAAAGTGCTTTACCCATGAACATAGCACTGCTATTATCATGCCATCTAGGGCCAATCTTAGAAAAGTCCTTTGGCAGTTCTGGGCAGAATGGAGAGGGAGGTGCAGGGAACAGACCAAAGGCAAGGAGACCAGTGTGGAAGCTACGGCAATGGTATAGCTAAAAAGTAATGAAGACCTTAATTTAAATATTGAAGACTGGACATACCTGCTCCAGGGAAGTAGAAGGCTTTAACTGACCCATCTCTTTCCCCACATCCAAATTCCTACCAATGGTGCCTCTCCTAGTTACCCATTAACAGGTACTTGACTGAACTAACTGGAAACTTTAACTAGTAGGACAGTGAAGTTGCAGGCTGAAAGTAAGGAATGACCAAGATTTAGCTCTAGGTTAACAAGAGTTAGAAATATATTTGAGATAGACAAGCTGAGATTTCCAGCAAACAGCCTGAAACGCAGGGCTGGAGCTGGAGAGAGCTACGCAGGCTGAGGAGCGACAGCCCCCACCCGCCCATTCAAAGGACAGGTGCAGGTGCAGGAGCTGGAGAGAGAGAGGGTCTCGGGCAGAGCCCTGGGGGACACCAACATTCAGGGGAAGCAGAAGGACAAAGAAAAGCCGCAAGGGAGAATAAAGGAGTAATATGAGAGGTTAGAGGCCAGAACGAGAGGGGACACCATGAAAGCAGACGGCAGGCATTCCAGGAAGAAGGGGTAGGACACGGGGTCACGTGAGGCCAGAAATGAGGAGGACAGGCCAAAAGTTTAGAAGTGAGGCAACTGGTAGCCTTCAAGAGAGAATGACCAGCATTTAACTGAGTCAGCTTGACCCAACAAGAGGGTCTGTCTGGTTCAACTGGCCACAAAAGTAGGGTTTGCTCGGTTGCTGTTAAATACTTTGCTAAGGGAATCGTATGCCTACGACAAAGGCACATCCTCCTAACCCCCAAGCAGAACCAACATCATCTACAGGTTCACACACTCCTCTGTCTCAAGACCCACCCTATAGCAACAAAGGAAACCTGAAGAATAGGTGGCTAGGAGGCAGCAAATGCCCACCAGGGAGAGTAGGAAGTGCTCATCAGTGAATGTCATAAAGAGACATAATCCTCACAGAGAGTGGAGGACAAAGGCAGGAACGGTTCCCTGTAAGAACTCATCACAAGCAGAGGCTGCTATAGGACAAAAGGTCTAAGAGGCAAAAGCACTGAGGCGTCAGAGCTGCTCTGGCAATCCTCTAAAACATCTCAACATCCAAACAGATCTGCTTCTTGATTTTCTAACATATTGCCTTTCAATCCTCCCCAGCCAACCCCAACCCTTCATTTGCTGACCAACACCCGTGAAGCTGCATGACCTAAGCCAGGGAACACTGGCACCAGATGGCCCTGGGGGTTAGCCAGGGAGAGCTACAGGACCAGGCGTACTCTGCAATGTTTCCCCCCTCCAGCACCTACTCTGACCATAGAAAACCACTGACTCACTTTGCTGAAGACAAATGGAGCTTTCAATTTTGGCAATAAAACCTCTATTCTAAAATAATCACAAAACTGCAAAACTTAATGCCTGAGCACCCAAGAGACAAGGGGCAGGACTGAAAAGAAATTGTCAAGAAAGAAGAGAACTTAGAGGAACCCTCTATATCCTTCTTTTGAACTGACACCCCAGGGACTTTAATCTCACTGCATTCCTTTCTTATCCCAAGAAGGATCCAGCAAAGGATCACTTGAAGCAAAATAAACCAAAATAGTCTAGAACAGTGGTTGTCAAGCTTTTAAAAACCCTGAGGTTCAGGCCACACCTGAGTTCAATTCAATCAGAATCTCCAGGGTGAGACCCAGGCATCGGCATTTTTAATCCCTGTCCAGAATATTTCAATGTGCTGAGAACCACTGGTCAATAGAGCCAAAAGCAAAGGAAGTCAAGGGAAGTTGGGCCAATTACAAATTTTTCTGGGACTCCCAGATTTTTCTTCTCCTGGTAAAAGTGGTCAGGATTGAGGAGGGAAGAGTGAGCATCATTGTGTTACATAAATTCCAAGGCCCCTCCAGCTCTAACAATTTAAGAAACCTTAAAACCCAAATATTAATGGAACCATGGAAACTTGCTGTTTTAATAGTCATCATCGCAATAGCGTAAAAAACAACTCAAACTTACTTTCCTTCCTTCCTAGCCCAAAAACTGATTTGTGTTATTACGATATCACCAAATACCTAACAGAGTTTTTAACACAGGGGAGAGAAAAACTGCCATTTGAAGAGTATCCTTAATAACCACAACCACATTTTAGCCTTAATAACAAACCTCTGAAAAGGGTTTTATTATAGTTGAAAAACATGAAAAACATGGAGGTTAAATACATAGCTCAAGTCCTAAGTAGTGGAAACTGGATTAAAATTTCTACAAAGATATGACAGGAGTGATAGTTATACAACTCCGTACATACACTAAAACCCAATAAATGGGTAAATTGTACGATATATGAATTATATCTTAATAAAGCAGTCAAAAAAGGGGTATATGACAATTTCTGCCCCGTAGGGGTTTAAAATCTTGTTGCAAAGACAAGAAATACACTTAACAAATAAATGTTGAAATGAACCATACACTGAGTAACAAAGGCATTCTAAGATTAAAAACTACCAGGCAGGCTGGGCATGGTGGCTCACACCTATAATCCTAGCACCCTGGCAGGCCAAGAAGGGAGGATTGCTTGAGGTCAGGAGTTTAAGACCAGCCTGAGCAAGAGCAAGATCCCATCTCTACTAAAAATAGGAAAAAAAAAAAAAACTACCAGACAGGGATGATCAGGAAATATACATGTCCACAATTGATGGCATGTGAATTCTCACACATGTACCTGTGCAAAGGGAACTCTTTTTAAGGCTTGGGAGAGGAGGGGTTAAGAGCGGACACTCTGACAACAGACTGGCAAAGTTCAAATCAAGACTGGAGGACTGACTTGCTATACAACCTGGAGAAATTACTTAACTTCCCTGGACCTCAGTTTTCTCACCTGTAAATTGAGGACAAAAGCAGAAAGCACCCACTTCCTGGTATTGTGAAAATTAATTGAGTTATTATTTGTAAAGAGCTGGGAAAAGTACTTGGCACGCAATAAGCACTATGTAGGCGGTTCCTAAACAAAAGTCTGGTTTATACTGAAGCACCTGACCGCCCCTCCTAAGCCATCTCCCACACACTCTATTCTCAACGACTCCAAACCAACAGGCAGGTGCATGGTGGAGAAGGCAAGAGCACAGACTAGAGCAAGACTGGCAAGATGTGAACCTCAGCTCCATAATTCCTTAATTATCAGATCTTGGGCCACTTTCATCACCTTTTGCTCAGTCTTCATCTAAAAAACAGGATGATAGTAACTAACTCATACAGCTGTGAGAGGTATTAATTGAGTTAACAATGAAAAGCATTAGAACCAAATCTGGTATCTAGTAAGCACACAATAAGTGTAAGCTGCTTTTCATTTTTTTTTAATTACATGCTACTGCCAAAATGTAGCATGAGGTCTCACCTCCCTGCCTTTCGCTTGTTTCCGATTGGATCTTTCCTCTTCCCCATCCACTCCTTGTGAAATACTGCCACTTCTCAGAAGTCTTCCCTCACCTACACCGATATGGGCTCCATTCCTGATGTTCTCATAGCCCTTGTAGTAGGGCATTTCCATCAGAGAACTTATCCCCTAGAAAGGGTTTTGGTTTTCATGAAGGCCCAAATGGAGTCCAATTCATTTTATTTTATTTTATTTATTTTAGAGATGAGGTCTCACTCTGTCACCCAGGCTAGAGTGTAGTGGTACACTCCCAGTTCACTGAAGCCTTGAACTCCTGGGCTCAAGCAGTCCTCCTACCTCAGCTTCCCAAGTCGCTGGTACTACAAGTGTGGGCCACCGTGCCAGGCTCAATTCATTTTAGTACCCTCAGTTTAGTCCCATTTGCAATGATGGAGAGAATACAATGCACAGTTCTAAATGAATCAATGATCAACAACTCATTCAAGAATGGGAAATCAATACTAAGTGTGCTAGTCCTACAGACCAAATTTTCATTATCATTAATGCTTTAATGTGTCCCAAAATTTCTTTCTTTTAGTTATAGGCTAATTTCACCCAAATTATCGGTCCACGTCCAGTTTTCCACCAGACCGTCTCTCATGCTTGCACTCACTCAAGTGAGCATATTCTAATTTTTAACAGTCTCAAATAGTTCATTTACATCAGTCTTAAGGTATAAACTTAACCAATGACAAAGAAGGAATGTTCAGTACAATGAAAAAGAGCAAAGGCAAAGGAGAGGAAGACCCTTCAATTACCACTTTTTAAAACTTCATTTTTTGGGGGGAGGGGCTATAAAATTTAAAAAATAAAAATAAAAATTCATTTTTTGTGGAGACAGCAGGTTTTGGAAGTTTTTAAAAGAAATAATCAAAACAACACAAATAGTACAGGCAGATCTAACAAGGGAACCCACAAGGATTATTCCTATAAAAGTAGGCAGCAAGAGAATGGAAGCTTTTTGAGTTCATCTCAAAATACTGAGTTTTAGATCAATGTTACTTCATGAAAAAAACAACACCTCTTACACCATTAAGTAGTAACCTTCGGGGAAGAAATCAAAATAAAAAGCAGCGAAAGACTAGATTCTCAGGCTCCACATTTAAATTATTTAAAGAAGGACATGAATAATTAGTTACATTTCGATAAGCATAAAGAATACAGAAACTAGGATGAGATCAGGAGGAAATTGCTAATTGTGGCTAAGTCCATCCAGAAAGTATCAGGAACAAGTCCACTTACATATTCACACAATTCACCCCAGTGAGTGTGGTGTGAGTGCTGGAATTCTACAACTGAATCCCCAGGTTCTCAGACTCCTCAACTTTTAACTTCTACCCCCAGATGAGATTGTTAAGCCTATGGCTCTGCGTTCCACTGGCAACACAGAGTACCTATGCTCCAGGGAAAAACCAAGGAGCACGGCCTTTAACTCAGATTGTCCAATCCCAACTAGCAGCTGACAGAATCAACCTCTAAGGCTGGTGCCCAAAGGCAACTCCATAAGGGACATTCCTGCGCTAAGCTAAGATCAGCAGCTTCATTTGTGGACCTTTTAAAGCTACATTTACCAAATTGCCACTGAGCCATGATGAGGGACGTTGCAAGAAATGGCCTTATGGAACCCACACACATATATTTGGGGTGATGAGGTATTTTCGAATGCAGTTCACCCACAGCATGTAAAAGAGCACAGTGAGAAACTGAGCTCAGGGAGTAGTACAAGGAGACCTCTCTCTCCCAAGTAACAGACTTCTCTGATGGTTTTCTCTTCCCTTTAGCTGCTAGAAAATGCAGAGTCACCTCTAGCAAGAACCTTAGTCCTGGCTTCATCTTACTTTCCCTTTATTCTGGTTTTTTCATCTACTCAGACTTGATTTTGACATGTCTGGTTGGATGGTAAATATACGTATATATGACAGGAGCCATCAGAAACCCTAGAGAGAGGTGAATTTAAATGAATTAATAAACAAAAACACAAGTTCCCAAATAGTAAAAATGAAATGAATGTTTCATTTTCCCTGACTCTCACTACTGGGTGAAAATAACTGCCCTAGATACAATGTGACAGTTTAGTAAAAATACAATCAAAAAGTTGAACCTGCTTCCATGTCACTTATATTACTTCCCTTTACTTAAGTCTTCTCTTATACTCCATTGCTATGCACACTCCTCAATTAGGTTCCTTCGTCTCTAAATAAAATAAAATTATTTAAGTCATCTGCAGATATAAAAATAACAGTGAATAATGGGTATCTATTCCCACCTACTCTAGGGAACGAATTCATACCATGCCTTGTACTGTAGCTGTGTGCAAATGTAATACAAAGAAAAGGTCAAAGGCTACAGGGTTTGAAAGGGTTAATGCAGCTTCCAAAAATGAACCCTAGTGATCCTCAGGAATCTGCCAAAAAGTCATACACACACACACACACACACACACACACCTGTGTTCATACACACACATACAATGGTGCACACACACACACAGCACTTTCCTGAAGATAGAACTCAGAATAATTACAGAAAACAGAAAAGCCACTTAGGCCACGTAGTGTACCAACATGAAGAAGCCTACAGATTTGGGGAGCCTGGAGAGACTTAAGTCATAGAACAGCATTTAAATACATTTGTCTGCTTACAATTTCCATTGCAAATGTGATTAGTTTGCTTGAATAAATAGGAATATGATGTGTTGGCCATGTTTTCCTCTTGAGGGTTATCACAGAGTTTTGATTAAGGACAAATGTTTCAAATGTTGGGCGTATTTAAGTTCACTGCGCTTAAAATGAGCTAAGAAGTTGTATACACTTGATTAAAGGGCTGCCTTCGTGAACTTGAATTAAAAGCAATAAATTCCAATGATTCAAGTGATTGGGAATAAATATGGTATTCTGCCAGAAAAGGTGAAATGCAGTCCAAAGAGAATGATATGGTATCCACGTTTCCAGAAACGGTGAAAGAGGAAAGGTCAAGCTGTCGGAGTTGCCTTTCCTCTGCATTAGTGAATGATTCACATTACATAGAATTCCTTTCAAGTAGAACTTCACAGGAGTGACAGGCTCCCAGGACAATCTGTTTTGTCATTTGCAAAAAGGAGCCTCTCAAATGCTCTCAAAAGCTGGTATGTAACTGTTGTCAGATGGGGCTGAGGGGAAGGATGGGGAAGGGGAGAGGGGAGGGTCCCTGGACTTGGTACGCACAAAAGCGCAGGCCGTCTCCGGCGGTTTCCAAAACGGAAGTCAAGGTGACTTCTTCACCCGCGGGAGGGCGGAGCCCTTGAAACGTAATAGGATCGGGCTTCAGGCCGGGCTGTGTCCCCCAGGAAGGAGAAGCCCGGGTCAACAACAACCGGGGTCAGGCGCAGGAGCGCGCGGGGGTAGCCGAGGGGACCTGCTGACCCCCTGCCCCTGCCCGCCCGGGGTGTGCCGGGCGCCAATCGCGCCCGCTCCTCCTCGGCCGCCTTGGCTCAGCCCTGTCGGGCGCCAACTCCCAGCGCGAGCCAAGTGGGAGTGTCCAGCCGGCAAAGTTTCTGCTGCGAGATCGCGCTCCGGTCCTCGCTACGGCCGCAAGTGCTGCCCGGGATGTGCGGTCCCCGCCCTCCTCCCGCGGCTGCAGATGGGACAGCTGCCCGGCACCCCATTTTGCTTGCCCTGTCGCGCCAGCCAAGGCACGTGGGCGCCCGAGCCTCTCGCGCCCCCCGGGGCCCGGGCCGACGCTTACCTTGGCGGCCGCCATGCTTCACCCCGGGTGCGGGCGGCTGCGGGACCCACTCTCTGGCTGGCTCGCGCTCGGGCCCGGCGGCTCACTTCCCGTCCCGGTGCGGCGGGGGCGGCGATACGGCCCGGCAGCGTGCGCGCCCGGCCTGCCTCCCTACGCCCTCCCGCCTCCGCGGGTCAGGCGGGCGCCGCCCGCCCATTGGCTGGGCCCGGCCCGGGCCGCCGGGGCGCGCGTGATCCGGCGGCCTCTGCCCTGTGGCCGGGGAGGGCCCAGGTGCTGGGGGCAGTGGCGGGGACAAGGACACGTGACCCCGCTGCGCTGTCCAGCAGCGGCGGCCTCAGCGGCGAGGGCTGAGGGATCTTGACGGGGTGCGAGCCCGTCACGTGAGAGCAGGTAGCCCCCGCGAGGGAAGCTGCTGGCTTTGGCTGGGGCCAGGGGCTGATCTAGTAAGGATAGTCTGGACAAAGCCAGGGGAAGTTGAGAACTCCACTAGGTCACATGCTTGGCCAGGTTTTCCTTGTGTATTTCCTTTCAAAGGCGTTCCATTCTGCATTGTCATATAATGAATCAAAAAACCCTTTGATCCAAAGGCATTGAAGGGAAGGAGAGATGGCAGATGTTGCCGGCAAGCCTATTTTTAGGTCAAATTTCGTAAGTACCCAACAAGTGAATATAGTGCAGAACATATATTTGTGGTACAGAAGAGGTCAGAAGGCCCACGGTGAAATAAACATCCTCCAGAATAGTCCCTACTAAAATAAATACGTCAAAATTTTAATTAATTGAAAAACTGAATGGATGACCTCCAGGTCTTATTCCTCTTCATCAGGATTTCATTCATTTATCCCTGTCATCAAAATGTACAGCAATGTTGGTCAAGGCAAAGGGCTTTTACTGGATTGTGGATAAGCATTTATTACTGATCAGTTTAATTCAGCAACATAGACTGAGCGCCTACTATGTGCCAGGCACTGTGCTCAGTGCTGGAAACCCCAAAGTTATTTAAGAGCTGGTCCCAGGCCTTAAAGAGCTTGAGGACTAGTGGGAAGGCAGACACGTAAGTGTTAACTTCCCTACAACCTGTTAGGGCAACAACCTGTTGCAGAGGCACTATGAGAATACCCAGGACTGGGGAAGCCTCTTAGAAAGGATGTGCAGGAATCAGGAAAAGTGGCTGTGTCCAGTGTGGTGATGGGGAGGGTGTTCCATGCAGAGAAAATGAGGAGAGGCCGAGGCTCAGAAATTGCTGGGGAACCACAAGTGGTTGGCCATGAAAGATAATGAGCTCTGGGACTGGTGGAAGAGGAGTCTGGACCAGCAGGTGGGGGCTGTGTCATGTAGGGTCTTGGGTGCCATACTGAAGGGTGTGCACCTTAACTGAAGGGTTTAAGTCAAGAAACAAAATGTCTGGGTTTTCAATCTAGATAGATCTCTCTGTGATATGGTCTGAATGTGTCCACCCAAAGCCAGGTGTTGGAAACTTAATCTCCAATGCAGCAGTGTTGGGAGGTGGGGCCTTTGGGATGTGTTTACATCATAAGGGCTCTGCATTCACAAATGGATTAATGCTGCTGTAAAAAGGCATCGCAAAAATGGGTTCACTCTTATTCTTCTGCCCTGCTGCCATGTGAGGATACAGTGTTCAACGAACCATCTTAGAAGCAGAGAGACTGAGCCCTAACCTGCTGGCACTTGATCTTGACTTCCCAGCCTCCAGAACTGTGAGAAATAAGTTTCTGTTCTTTATAAATTACCCAATCGCAGGTATTCTGTTATAGCAGCACAAAATGGGCTAAGACTCCCTGCTTGCAATGTGGCGGATGGATCATGGCTGAAGTGCCAAAATATCCAGATGAAACAGGCTGCGAGAGGGTAGGACCAGAGAGAGAGAGGAATACGCAGAAGATATAATTAGTTGGCCATAAAGACTGATTTTATGTGGGGTTGGGAGGGAGCAAAGAAGTCCTATATTGCTCACAGACCTGTGGTGTGGGTGTCTGGAAAGACACCTGAGATCAGTAATACAAGAAGAATGTTTTGAGCTGTTCATGTCTATCTGTAAGGAGAGTATATACGCAAGATAAAAATTATATTGTAGAAGCCAGAGGAGGAAGCATTTCAAAAAGGACCAAAAAGAGATCCAACAAAGCCCGGAAAACTAGAACATGTTCACAGGCAGAGGAGGAAGACCAACAAAGAGTAAAAGAATAAAGACAAAAGCAAAAGCAGTGGAATTAATAGAGAAAAGCATGGCAGGGGACAAATCTAAAGCTCATGTGGAGGGATGGCCCCATCTACTCTAAGGGAATTTGAAAGGTGCAAAGAAAATACAACCTCATGTAAACAAAATCACATCATATACTGCATATTGATTTTTAAGGGCATCACTAAAGCTCTCCTTTTATAATGTAAATGAAACAAAAAAAGTTTAATGTAGTAACATATTCATAACACAAAATGTACCGTCACCCATTATTAAATGGTTCCGTAGTGTTAAAATGCAGTCACATTGTTCTATAACCAATCTCCAGGACGCTTCATCTTGCAAAACTGAAACTCGGTACCCATTAAACAACCCCTACCTTCCTCCCTCCCCCCAGTCCCTGACAACCGCTATTCTACTTTCTGTCACTATAAATTTGACTACTCTAGGTACCTCATATAAGTGAAATCATACAGTATTTGTCTTCCATTATATTTTTTCTTAAAATTTCGAAAAATTCAGGAAATCATAGTATTGACCAAAAAAACCCCAAAAACACTCATAATCCTACCAGCAGAGTTAGTGGCTATTAACATTTTACTCTATTTTCCTCATATCTTACTGTGCTTGTGTGTGTAGAGTCATATTTTTAAATTTAAATACAATGAATTATATTCTGTGTATTAGTTTCCTATGGCTACCGTAACAAATTACCACAAACTTGGTAGCTTAAAACAACAGAAATTTATTCTCTTACCATTCTGGAGGCTAGAAGTTCAAGATGAGTCTTATGGGGCTAAAACCAGAGTGAGACCCTGTCTCAAAAAAAAAAAAAAAAGATAAAATATAAGCTGGCTGGGCACCCACCACT
Source organism: Indri indri (assembly GCA_004363605.1). Lineage (NCBI taxonomy): Eukaryota > Metazoa > Chordata > Mammalia > Primates > Indriidae > Indri > Indri indri. Next base: position 40,700 of record RJWJ010006374.1, on the reverse strand, counting down.
TTGCCTCCTGCCACTTCGTCTTATCTTGACAGGCTTAAATGTCCTCCTGATGATAAGTGACTTGTCTCTTATTTGTCTCTCCTCTCTGTCCCCAGACAACCCATTTCCCTACCACTTAAAAGTAGCTGGCACCGAATTTTGACTGAAGAGGCCCTGTTGTAGATTGAATCGTGTGCCTCAGATTGTGGCCTTACTTGGAAATTGAAGATGGAATTAGTTAAGGTAAAGTCATACTAGAGTAGGGCAGGCCCTTAATCCAATATGACTGCTGTTCCTGTAGGAAGACAGAGACACGCTACTGGGAGAACACCGATCAAGATCAGGGATGCAGCAGCAAGCCGAGGAGTGCCAAGGATCAACAGCCACCACCAGAAGCTGGCAAGAGGCAGCTTGGTTTGGGACTTCTATCCTCCAGAACTGTGAAAGAAATAAATTTCTGTTGTTCAAAGCTACCCAATTTGTGTTACTTTGTTACGACAGCCCTGGGAAAAGCATACAGGCCCAAAAGCCACCTGTATTTTATGGCACCATATGCCAAACTTGTCTGCCGGGAAAGCAGCCAACCCAAATCATGGGGAAAGCTCGTGGGCTAACAAGGCACACAGCCTCAGCGTGAGCCCAAGCCCTGGGAGTTCAGAAGGGTGAGCAACATGGCCTGCTCTGAGCTTTCACCTTTTCCAGAACACCCATGCCTTGTAGATGACCTTTGACCATGCTCTTAAACTATCTGATTTTCTTCAGCTCCATTAAAAGCAAACAAGCAAATAAAAGGCACCACTACCAGCCACCAGCATGCTCCCCAGATTAGATTGCCAGAAAGGGTATCCAGCAAGAATGCTTGCCAAGCCAATGGTTTATAGGAAATTTTAGGCATCTAACTACAAACTGCAATAATGATCCTTTATGTGGATTGCATTTTCCAGGGCTGGTAAAGGACATGGTGTGACAGAGTGAAAGGAGCCCCATGTAAATGAGAAGCTCCCAAGTTCCGACCTTATAACTGAGATGCCGCAGCTCAAGGACACAGAGAGCCCCTCTGTTGCAGTCATTTGGGTTTGGAATCCTGCCAAGTGTCAGATGGCACATGACAAGCCTTCCCTAAGAGTGGGCTAAAGGTAAATCCGAAATGAATATGACCTGACTTCTTAGTAGATCCAAAGGAGAAGGCTGTGTCAACATTTTTAGAGTTAAGAGGGAAGGAAAGGGAGGGAGGAAGTGAGTCAGGGTGAAGAAACATAAGATCCCTTGGGAAAGTGTGATTGAAAACAAATCCCCAAAGCTCGAGAGCAGGGCCTTACACAGTTAGTTCCTGAGAGCAGATCAGGGCCGTGTTGCTCTCTGGAAGCTCCAGGAGAGAATCCATTTCCTTGCCCTTCTCAGCTTGGAGAGTCCATCCACATTCCTCAGCTCATCACCCTCATTCTCCATCTTCAAAGCCAGCCACAGAGGGCCCAGTTCTCGTATCACACCACTCTGATCTCATTTTCTGCCTCTCTCTTCCACATTTAAGGATGCTTGTGATTGCGCTGGGCTGAACCAGATAATCCAGGGGAGGCTCCCAATGCTGGGGTCAATTGACCAGTGTATCAGTTTGCTGGGGCTGCCATAACAAAATATCAAAGACCGGGGCCTTTAATAATGAAAATTCACTTTCTCACACTTACAGAGGCTAGAGTCTTGGCCGGGCGCAGTGGCTCACGCCTGTAATCCTAGCACTCTGGGAGGCCGAGGCGGGCGGATCCTCCTGAGCTCAGGAGTTCGAGACCAGCCTGAGCAAGAGCGAGACCCTGTCTCTACCAAAAATAGAAAGAAATTAATTGGACAGCTAAAAATATATAGAGAAAAAAATTAGCGGGGCATGGTGGCACATGCCTGTAGTCCCAGCTACTCGGGAGGCTGAGACAGTAGGATTGCTTGAGCCCAGGAGTTTGAGGTTGCTGTGAGCTAGGCTGATGCCACGGCACTCGCCCCAGGCAAGAGAGCGAGACTCTGTCTCAAAAAAAAACAAACAAAACAGAGGCTAGAGTCTGAGATCAAGCGTCAGCAGGGTTGGTTCCTCGTGAGGCCTCCTTTCTTGGCTTGCACTTGGCCGTCTTCTACTTGTGTCTTTCCTCTGTGCACTTCTGTGTTCTAGTCTCTTCATATAAGGCCACAGTCGTACTGAATTAGGGCCATTTTAACTTAATTACCTCATTAAAGACCCTATCTGCAAATATAGTCACCTTCTGAGGTACTGGGAGGCTACAACTTCAACATAGGAATTTTAGGGGGACACAATTCAGCCCATGACAATTAGCAACTTTAATTTTATCTGCTACCTTCACTCTCTTTTGCCATGTAGTATAACATATATCATAGGTTCCAGGGAGAGGGACGTGGACGTGTTTGGGGAGCCGTTATTTTGCCTAATACACCTGAAAGTGTTATCACTGTGCAACAAACTTTAGAGAAGTATAAGTTCTTAGAGTAGAATATTTGGTAACTTCAACCACAGTTGTTTTTTTTCTTTTTTTTTTTTTTTCTGAGACAGAGTCTCACTCTGTCATGGGTAGAGTGCCGTGGCATCATCCTAGCTCACAGCAACCTCAAACTCCTGGGCTCAAGCCATTCTCCTGCCTCAGTCTCCTGAATAGCTGGGATTACAGGCACATGCCACCACACCCACCACACTCTATTTTTAGAAAAATAGAGTAGAGACGGAGTCTCGCTCTTGCTCAGGGTGGTCTCGAACTCGTGACCTTAAGCAATCCTCCCGCCTCGGCCTCCCATAGTTTAATCATAGTTTCATACCACCCCAGTAAAACAAAACTGACTTATCAAAGGAATTACATCAAAAGTCTTTAAAGAGATCATTGCGCCCAGTTTCTATGGCCCAGAACCAGAATACCCTTTGCTTGATTTTGCATCAAGCTGAAGTCTGTGTTTATGAATCTGGCTAAAATTCCCTGGACCCAGTAATACCACTCAAGGAAGTGACAAATCAGGCTTAAGCCACCCTGGTTCCTCAGTGCACTCAGAGGCACATATTAGAACAGGCAGGTGCTTCAGCAGCCCAGCGTGTGGCCAGCGAGAAGGAGCAGCATCTGGTGATGTACACAGTGAGCTCTTGGGCCCTGGCCATCTCCTAGCAGGGAGCATTTCTTCTAAGTACAGCACTTTCTTTTGCAAGAATTTCCGAGCTCTGCAGTATTTTAATAAATTAGATGTTCAGCAAAACAATCTTACCAAAACTGGTTTAATGAAACATATTTTTTTGTTAAAAACACTCTATTCAATATTATTTCTCTCTTTTGTACTCTTCTTTATGATTAATCATGATGTAGCAAAAAGAGAACTAGTTGGAACATGTAGATTCTACCACTGCCTCTTATTATTATTTCCCCATTAATCTCTATCTGTCTGGCTATCTAAATAACCTCAGCCAGCATGGTGAATTAGAAATCAGGTAGATCGGGCCTGGTGTGGTGTGGTTGCTCACTTCTCTAATCCCGGCAGTTTGGGAGGCCGAGGTGGGAGGATCACTAGAGGCCAAGAGTTCAAGATCAGCCTGGGCAATATATTGAGACCTCATCTCTACAGAAAATGAAAAAACCAGCTGGGCATGTTGGCGCACACCTGTAGTCCTAACTTACTCGGGTGGCTGAGGCAGGAGGATCGCTTGAGCCCAGGAGCTTGAGGCTGCAGAGAGCTATGATCATACCACTGCACTCCAGCCTGGGTGATAGAGTGAGACCCAGTCTCCTAAAAAATAAATAAATAATAAATCAGATAGATCTGTATTGCATCCCACCTCTACCACATATGGCTGTGTGAGTTTTGGTCAATTATAAACCTCTAAGCTTCAGTGTCCTGATTTGTAAAACAGAGATTAAAAAAATACCCATTTTTCAAAGTTGCTATGAGTATTGAATTGAATTAAATGTATATAAATCATTTGGCTCATAGAAATACATTATAAATAATAACAACAATAATAATGGTATTAGAATGAGAGGGTCAGAGCAGCTGTTCTGAGACTCCTTCCAGCTAACCTTCTAGTATTCTTTTAGACAGATGAAGACTATTTATGCCTAGGCTTGCTGTCTCAGGATCTTTCAAAGGCAGGGAAGCATGAGGGTACGGGGGAGGAAGGAAGGTGGATCAATTTAGAAGGAGTGGGAAATCTACTTTTGAAGCTGGAAATTTAAACTTGGATAAGGTAGAGAACATGAAAACACTTGAGTATTTAAGAACAACCTATTAATGTTAGCTGTAGGTTTCTAATTTAAAGATACTGGACAGACTATTCATGTCTAAACTCGTTTGTTAGTTGGTTACAATCACAGCTCCAGCCTCAGGGCCGCCAGCCTTTGCAGTGCATTAATTTACTCCTGCTGCTACTGCCCAAGTCCATTAGGGGTCCACTGCTAGAAACGGAGACGGCACATCCGACCTCCAAGGATTCTTGCAAATTGCAGAGCTCATTCTCTTTAGGTTGCAATGCAACAAAGATCTCTAAATAGCAAAATTTAAGATTAAAATGAAACTCATCATACATCAAAAGAGACAGGAGAAACCAAATTTTAGCTGAATGTCCAGCCCTCCTCTGTAAGACTCCACAGCTGCTACCCCTGCTGCCCTCGGTTCCTCGGCGGGCCAAGCTCTTCCTGGCCCCGTGCTGCTGCTCTTGCTGTCCCCTCTGCCTGGAGCCCTGCCAGCCCCTCTCCCGCATGGTCTTTCTCATCCTTCAGGTCCTCGGGGATGCCCTCCCTGACCTCCCTTTCTAAAGCAGGAGCCTCTTTGTCATTCCCTGTCTCTGTGTCCTGTTTCTGACCTTTTTCGCACTTGTCACAGTGGACAATTATTTTTGGTTTTTGTTTGTTTTCTTAGCTTTGCTGTCAGGAGATGACATTTGAAAGCAAAATTGGGGCCGGATGAGGAAGGTGAATGGCCTGTACTTTTGGAGTAGATCCCACAACTTTCTATTAGTAAATGACCTGAATCATCAGCTCTATCAACATTGTCAAAAGTAAGTGAATTAAGACTTGATGTAATGGACTGACCTGATTCTAGTTCCAATCCAGTTCTGCCACTTTAGCAGCTGTATAACTGTGGGTAAATCACTTCTCCTTTCCAGGACTCAGTTTCTTCACCAATGAAATGAGTGCGGTTGACTTTGAAGAGGCTCAGTTAAATACTAACATTCTATTTTTTCCTCCTGATTCACTTAGCCAGCCAGCCAGCCAACTCAGGCATGAGGTGGAATAGGAAGCCACTCACTTTGGGGGGTAGTGTTGTATATATTAAGGGTAGTGATGGCCCTCTACATAAGTTACAAACTGTCTTTTAATAAGAGAGCAGACCTACACTCCATCCCCTCACTTACCCTGGCTGGATTCATAGGCCAAACAGGTGACCCACTGCCTACTCCGTGTGGCAGTACAACAAAAGTTACCTGATCTATCACAATCTGTGTGTCCCAATCTGCGACAGGCAATTTCCCCCAAAGCCCAAAAGTAGATAGCTCTCCTGGTAGAGCCAGCCCCAAAAGCCACCACCAGGCATTTATACTTTCAGAAGTCTCAAGCTATGGGGACATGGAACAGACGCAGTGAAGGGAAATACCTCGCCAGCCTACGCTGTCTAATACTACGGCCACTGTCCACATGTGGCTAGTGAGCACTTGAAATGTGGCTAGTGTGAATTGAGGTGTGTTGAAAATGTAAAAGAAATGCTGGATTTCAAAGATGTAGTATGAAAAAGAAAATGTAAAATATCTCATGAAATAAGTTTATATTGTTTACATTTTGAAATATCGATATTTTAGATATATTGAATTAAACAAAATACCTCTTAAAATTAATTTCATCTGTTTCTTCTAAAATCTTCAATGTGGCTACTAGAAAATTTTAAATACTTAGTGGCTTACAGTATTTTGTGATTGGATAGTGCTGATCTAGAGCTAGAGGTGTGTGTGTAGATGTAGAGCAAAGGGGGAGATTGGCGGAGGATATGGGAGTCGTCAGGAAGACATTTTGCCTAGTGTATTCCCAGTTTGGACTCGATTGCACAGCAGCAGGCTAAGAAAAGTTCCATAACGCTGGGTCACTGACTGGAGTTACGAGAGGTAAAAATCCTAGGGATTTTCAGGATATGTGACTTCGCGTGAGGCTGGGGTAAGATGAGTAGGAGGGGCAGGAATCAGATCAGATTCGATAACCCCACCCCAGCCCTCAAAACTACATTGCACAGTGTATTTTCTCACTGGTAGAGGAGAGAGTTACAAATGGAAAGGAAAAAGCCTAAAATGAGTCCCATGGTGGATTCAGCAAAGACTGAGCCTTCTCACTTTAGTGCAAGTTATTTATTTAGGAATAGGGTTTTGGTTTTATTGTACAAAGGGTAGTTTTTAAATTTTCTGATTATAAGGAATTTTGGTAGCACAGAAAGAAGACAACGAATAAGAAAAATAAAAATCATTCAAATTCCCCTAACCCAGTTATAACTATTTTAATATTTTAAAGTAATTTTCTTCCAGTTCTTTTTTTATATATATGAATGTATGTTATAATGATGTGTTCTACCACTGGGATAACCAATTCTTGGAGCTTATAGTTTCACTTAACAATGTGGGCTGGGCGTGGTGGCTCACACCTGTAATCCCAGCACTCTGGGAGGCCGAGGTGGGAGGATCGCTCGAGGTCAGGATTTGAGACCAGCCTAAGCAAGAGTGAGACCCTGTCTCTACTAAAAATAGAAAGAAATTATCTGAACAGCTAAAAATATATATAGAAAAAATTAGCCAGGCATGGCGGCACATGCCTGTAGTCCTGGCTACTCAGGAGGCTGAGGCAGAAGTATCACTTGAGCCCAGGAGTGTGAGGTTGCTGTGAGCTAGGTTGACGCCATGGCACTCACTCTAGCCCGGGCAACAGAGTGAGACTCTGTCTCAACAAAACAAAACAAAACAAAACAAAACAAAACAAACAAACAAAATAATATGTCATAAGTATTTATTTTATCATGTCATTAAGTATTCTTGAAAAAGATAATTATGAATGGTTAGCTAATATTACATCAAGAATTTTCCAACACTTCAACCATTCTCTAATGAGTGAATGTTTAAGTCATTTATCAGTTTTATCTATCATAAGTAAAATGTGATGAATACCTTTGTATATCGAATTTGTTCTGACTTTCTAAGAAAAATAGAAGAAGTTTATAAAGGCCATTATGGAGAATGCAAAGAAAAGTCAATGCAAGTTAGAGCTCAGATGGCTTATTTTTTTAAATGGAGGCAATCAAAACTGATTTTTAAGTTCTTTTCCTACTATGAAATTTTGTCTGACTCTCTAGGAAAATGTTAATCTGCTTTTTCATTCTTTGTTTTTTTCTCATTATAATATAGGTAAGTATCTTCTAATTTTCTATACTGTGGATGATTTAGAACTTGCTTTGACTATTTGGCTTTCAACATCACTTGCAGAAATATATTCCCTTTGTACTGACTATAGATCTATTCTCTCTATCCTAAATTTTATTTTAGAAGGAATGGAACCACAAAGACAAATTAAAAAAAAATAACTTAAAATAACTCATAGCAAATATTAGACATGCTGAAATCTAGTGCTAAGAACTGTAAAAAGTCTGAGATTTTATCCTACCTGCAAACAAACCATTTTCATAGGTGCTGGCAGACGACATGAGACTCCTGGGTCAGAGATAAAGGACAGTTTATTACTCACAAAAATATCAACAGCTAGAATATTGTCTTGGGTTCTTCGAGCCCTCATTCCCACAGGGTGACACAAAGAGGGCCAGGTGATACCTGCACATACAGTGGGTTTCGATATAGGAGAACCCTGAGTTTAGAGAACCTGAATCTTTTCTAAGGGACAGTAAGCATGCTGTTCTATGTTCAGGAGCATCCAAGGCTGCTTGTTAAGCAAACATTCTGATAAGACAATCTGGAGGAAAGACTTTGCTCATAGATGCAAAAAAAAAACAAAAACAAAAACAAAAAGTAAGAGATCTGTGGAGGATTATCTTTAATACAAGAATAAATACTGTATTAGGAACTAATTATAGTATATCATATATTTTGTTCATCACTAATTGAAGTATATCATATATTTTGTTCATTACTAAGTAAAGTATATCATATATTTTGTTCATCGGACTGATGCTCTTTTCTTCATAATCAACCCGAGGCATGTTTTCGTCTGGGATGTTCTACTTTCTTTCCATATTCCTAGCCATTTGAATTAATGTCTGCATGCATAATCTGCAAAACAGCCTATGCAGAGATTTTTCAGTACCGCTGTCTGCTCCCATGTGGACATGGTAGCTGTCGTATCCACTTCCATGAGTACAGTCAGGGCAAATCATCCCTGCTCTGCCAGCTAGATTGCAAGTGTGCATGAGACAGAGTAAGGGGCCCACTCTCTCCCTCTTGGGGATAAAATGGAAGAACATCAGAACCCCCATATGCTCCCAACAGTAACCTACATCCACCGCGTATGGCTGAAATACCACTGATTGCCAAAAACAGTCTAAAAAGAGGTCTCCCCAAAAAGGAGATTTTGTTCCCTAAGGAAAAAGTCTTCATAACATTGGCATGAATAAGTTATGAAAAGCCTTCACAACTGAAAGAGACATAATCATCATTCATGTATAACAGATTTGTTTATTCATTTCAGTTGATTAATTATCTCTATCTGCTGATGGTGGGGGTAACAAGGCTGCTCTGATGAGAGAATTATTAAAGTACATGCTTAGAATATTTATAACTGAGCACATATTGTATAAACTTAGCATATTTATCGTGTTCTTTCTGTATGGGATCTTTCTTCCTCAAAAGAGATTAAATAGTACTGCCCATGCTATAGGCAATTTTCCTTCCAGATATGGTACTTTACTCTTTATAGGGAAATTTACTATTTTTATATATAATACCAATAGCCCCTAGGTGACTTTGTTGTTGGTTCTCATGTCTTTCGCAGCCTTAGGCAGAGCTACTCCAAAATATTAATAGGACAAAAATTGCCATCTCTAGCTGCATCAAGTTTGATCTTTGGTCACCGAGCCCTAATAGTACAATTTCTGTTTAAAGGAAAAGTGATAATTTGTATAAATTAATATTAAGCATTTAAATGGAAATTAAAAGTGATACATTGATATTTTAAATTAAAATATGAAAATCAATATTTTTCAACATGATCTATATGTAATGATCTTCAAAGAAACTTTTTTATTTATTGAATATGATAGTAAGAACTACCATTTATTGATTCCCTACTACATGTCAGACACTAAGCTGGATACTTTAGATATGCTTTCTCATTTAATCTCTACAATACCCTTGAGACTGATATTATTATTATCTCCCTACCATAGCTTAAGAGAGTAAGGAATAAAGACACTAAGTCACTTGCCTAATATCACTTGGTTTATATGTGGCCAAGTTGGCATTCAAACTGTTCTTTTTCTGCTCTCTGAGTCAGAGTTCTCAACTATCATGCTGGGATTCTCCCTTCTGGTTCTTAGGCAAGACCGGCATACTAGGAGTCAGAAGACCTGGGTTATTATCCCACCTCCAGTAATATAACTTCTGTGTTATTTTTACCTTCTCCGGGTCCCAATGTCCTCATATTCTCATCTCATCTCCCCCTACAGTTTCATTGACTAACTCTCAAATCTTTTCCTCTTTCCTTATATCTCATCCTGCACTTCCAACCCATAATACTTATTTATGTATTTGCCTCCTAGACATTTATATTTTAATATGTCCAAATTGGACACCATCCCAGCCAGCTCCTCCCATATTGATCTCTGTCTCAATGAATGGTACCACCGGGCACCTAGTTGCCCAAATACTATGGACTCCATCACCTATCTCTTCTCTCTACTGGCACTGCTCTGGTGGTACAAGCATGAACACCTCTCTGGAGGAATTCTGATACAGTCTCTTACCTCGTCTCCTCACCTCCAGCCTTACTCCCCTCCACACCGTTCTCCCCCCTGCCCCCAAAGTAAGCCTTGGAAAACCCAAACTTCATCAGGCCACTCTTCTGCTCTGAGTCTTTCAGTAGCTCCCCACTGTCCTTAGATAAATCCCTGAGACCTTCACTTTGCTTATAGGCTCCTGTCTACCTCTTCGGCCTCATCTTTTGCCACTTTCCTCCCTTCAGCCTCTGCTTCAGTCAGTCTGAACTAATTTGCATTTCCTAAACTCTTTTCTCACTCTCTTGCCTTGGCCCTTCTCAAATTTTGATTGTTCCAACCTGGAGAGCACATTCATCCCTAATTTTTCATTTCTACTCATTCTTCGAGTCAGAAGCCTTGTCTGGGCATCCCCATGGTGGGTTGGCTGCCTTTGTTACGTGCTCTCATCATACCCCTGTGCTCCTTCCGTTACCTCATCATAACACTTTTCATTCCTTATTGCTACTGCTTGTCTCTCTTCACTGGTAAATTGTGAAGACTGAAGTCAGGGACCTTGACCTTGGTTACTATTGATCAGAAGCTCCGAGATGTTTCATGGATTTCATTTATTAAATGGAAATTATAATATTTGCCCCACCTATATCTCAGAGATTTTGGAGGAACATTTTTAAATCTATAAAACAATAAACAAATGTAAATTATTTCATTATAAACTTAGCTCTACTCCTAAATTTAAGGCAACAAAAATAAAATGGAATTACAATATCTAAGATCTAGTTACATTAGAATCACTTTGTAATATCTTTCTGATCCAGTTAGGCCTAGGGTAGGGCCAGGGAAGCTGTGTCATTATGAAATTCTTCAGATGACTCAGAAGCACAAACAAGTTTGGAGAGTGGTGCCTTAGACCATTTTTCCTTATCTGAAAGGTTATGGTCCTCATGAGTCAGTGTGGAGAAAAATATGGGTAATTTCCTTGGTCTGAGTAATCTTCCAGAGATGGATCTAGCATATGCTTCTAAAAGAGAGTCTATTGAAGCCCAGTAATATAATGAGATTGGGCCGATCCAGCAAGCAGGTCATATTAAACTTGTCAAGGTCAGAAACTAGTTACTAGGCAGCAAGGCTCTCATAGAAAAGTGATTCATACGAGAGAAAAGAGAATGAATCTCCTGTTGCCTTAAGGATAGAGAGACCCTGACACTACATGGTCAAAAAGTCAGGGGACCTGGATTGTGTCCCAAAGGGATAGGAGACAGTGCAGAGAGTAAGTAAAGAGACTGTGTCAAGTAACATTTCCCAAATTGGGTCCTTTATGATGTTGTTTGGATAGATGTTAAAAGGGGTGCCTTCAGAAAGAGTTATAATGTAAAATACGCATACATACTCTGTCCCTTTTGCACATTAGTATATTACAGATCGAGACTTTTGCAGCCAAGTTAAATCCTTTTAACATTGTTTTGCCTCACACTTCCTAAACTTACTTGAGAATGAATGAATTGCCCTATGACAGTTCTGAGAATAGAGTGCTTTAGACTAAGCATTACGGGATTTACCTGGAATGAAGAAGGAAATTGGGAATAAGCCTTATAAAAGCTTCCTTGAGTCATCATCATCATTACAAAATATGATCTGCAAAAACTATAAAAAAAGTCTATTGCTTATTTAATTTTACATTTTCAGCACCTAATGTAGAACTGAACACAACCAAAATACATGTGGAACTTAACTGCCTTCCAGCACACCTGCATGAATAATATAACATTTAAGTCTTTGAGGAAGAGATTAATTATTTAGGAATGTTCTTTTATTCATCAACTATTTTTAAGGACCTATGTATGCCATTTATATATCTGTCACTGGTTTAGGTTGAAATGCTGAATTACATAGCAAGGAGAGCACAATAGCCTTGGTTATTTACTATACCCAATTATCCATTTTCTTCCTGTGAAAGTGGATGCTTACCTTCAAATATTAACCAATTGATATGCTGTGAAAAAACTGTAAGGTATCAGACTCAATTCAGATTATACATTTTAAAAAATGATCTTTTAAGATTCTTTGAAATATCTCTGATGAATTATTCTAGTTGCCATTAATTCTTCTACTTCCTTTCATTAGTATCACCCTCCCTGTTTTAAGCTACCATCGTCTCTCACCTGGACTAATGTATTAGACTCATATCTGACCTCCATGCTAACTGGTACCCATATTTCCATTTTTAACTCAGTCTTAATCCATTCTCCTTGCAGCTGCCGGAGTTCCTTTTCAAAACATAAATGGTACCATGTCACTTCATTGCTTTATTCCGATGGGTTCCCTTTGCACACTCCTTCACAGGGCATTACAAGATCCTAATTCTCCATTGATATTTCCTAGCTCTCCTCCCTTTCTCACTAGGATCTATGACAAGAGCCTTCCTTCTGTTTCTTGAAAATGTCAATGTATTTCCTGCCACGAGGCCTTATTATGAGTGTATCCTCTAGCAGAAATGTTTTCCTCCAGGTTTGGGTTCTATTGTTTCTTTCTTATCATTCTGGTCTCAATATTTCCTGATTCCCCTCTCAAAAGCAGCATCCTTCCCTCTTTTGCTCCCAATCCCTGTCACTCTATTTTACTTTATTCATGGGAAATATCATTACCAGAAATTCTCTTGTTCATTTAAAGCTTTCTTTGTTTATTACATTTCTTCCACTAAGCTCTAGGAGAGCTTTTTCTTCCTGTTCACTAACACCTAGAATAGTACCTGGCACATAGAAGGGGGTCAATAATTATTTATTGAAGTAATGAAGGAAGAACTTAATTTGTAATCTAGAATTTTAAAGTGGCTCATTTCTTCCTCTCATTGGAATCATAAATAGCCAGCATTTGCTATTCTTATTTCTTTCAGTCTTAAGACCTCAGAGAAGGTTAAATAAAACAGGACAATCAGACATCAAAAGTTTAATTCTAACATTTGCGCTCATCTTAGCTATGCCCCAATTTTTTTTGTCCTTTTTTAAAAGTTTTTTTTTAATTGTAATATATACATGACATAAAATTACCATTTTAACCATTTTTAAATGTATAATTCAGTGGCATGAAATACATTCACAATGTTGTGCAACTATCACCACAGTCTAGTTCCAGAACTTTTTAATCATTGTAAACAGAAATTCTGTGTCCATTAAATAATAACTCCCTATTCTTTGGCCCTCCAGCCTCTAGTAACCAGCATTCTACCTTCTGCCTCTGTGAATTTACCTATTCTAAGTACCTTATATGTGAAATCATATAATATTTATCCTTTTATGTCTAGTTGATTTCACTTAGCATAATATTTTCAAGGTTCATCGATGTCACATATATCAGAATTTCCTGATCAGGCACGGTGGCTCAGGCCTGTAATCCTAGCACTCTGGGAGGCCAAGGCAGGAGGATCCCTTGAGATCAGGAGTTCGAGACCAGCCTGAGCAAGAGCGAGACCCTGTCTCTACTAAAAAAGGAAAAAATTATCCGGGTGTGGTGGTACACACCTGTAGTCTTAGCTACTCAGGAGGCTGAGGCAGGAGGATCGCTTGAGCCCAGGAGCTTGAGGTTGCTGTGAGCTAGGCTGATGCCACGGTACTCTAGCCCAGACAACAGAGTGACACTCTGTCTCAAAAAAATAAAAAAATAAAAAGAATTTCCTTTCTTTTTAAGAATGAATAATATTTAATTTTATGTATTAATATCAACCATATTTTGTTTTTCCATTTATCTAGTGATGAACACTTCGATTGTTTCTACCTTTTGATTATTGTGAATACTGCTGCCATGAACATTGGTGTACAATTATCTTTTTGAGTCCCTGCTTTCAATTCCTCTGGGTATAAACCTAGGAGTGGTACTGTAGGATCATGTGGTAATTCTATGTTTAACGCTTTGAGGAACTAATCCACCTATTCTTACCACTTGCTCACTTTTCTTCCCAAATGGCTGCCTTCTAATGCTGCATGGAAAGAAGGTAGCAGAGTTTCAGGATCTGGTCCCATTTAAGAATACCCTAGACTGTCTTGACTTCCTGTCGGGATGGCTCAGTTTGCTGATGCATACACTGCTCAAAGAAACCAAGTCCTTTTCTTTTCTCTTTTCTTTTCTTTTCTTTTCTCCTGAACCTCTAAAATACTTGAAAACATAATTTGATCATAACAAACATAGAAAGCAGCTCTGAACCTTTAAACCAGCAGTTTTCCCATGGGAAAATTGATCACTGCTTAATTAGGATGACCATTTACGGTTGGGGTATCATCAGCTCAGCGGTTGCAGTCCGCCTAAGCAGCACAGGATTCATGGTATCAAGTGTTACCACGCCCCTGGCACCTTTGCACATATTAAATCAGAGGCTACTATTTGCTTTAGTGCTACTAAGCCTAGAAAATTTATTATGCTCCTGGAAGTTGTCAGTGATTCTCAGACATCATGAGGTTTGATGTAGCCACATGGAGCTATCTGAAGCCCCATTGTTTATGGATCACTTTCTTTTCCATTTTCTCCCTCTTGTGACTTTTTCCATCGTTTTCTTCAGCATCAGAAAAATGTATTCCAAAGATTATAACAGCAGTTGGTAATCAGTGCATGACGGCTTTCTGTGTATAATACAATCATTAGGTGTACATTAGATATTTGGCATAATAGGCACACTGTCGCCGTAATAGAACTCTGTCAAAGTACCAATGCCTCCTGCCTTGAAAATGCACAGATCAATTTTATATCGCCCTATGGATGAGGAAAAGTATAACAGCAGCTAAGAATTACTCTGTGACAAAGTTCAATTGATTTTGCTTATCAAATTCTGAAGAAAGACAGTATACATGTAAATGTATTAATACCAATTTCTCTTACATGCCATTTAATATGCTTCCATCTCCCCCTTACTGAAGCTATATTCTTCATGCTTTTAAGCTAAATTTGAGCATAATTTTTAAAATTATGTCCATAGCTGGAACTAGGGCAGGAGTGAAAGATTTATGATGTTGAGTATTGGGCATATCCCAATTAAAATTAAAATGTGTTACTTACCCAAAGTGTCCAGGAAAGACAAATCTATAGAAACAAAAGTAATTTAGTGGTTGCTTAGGGGTAGGGGTGACAACAACGCTGAACTGAAAATTGGTCTGAATGATCTTTGCGGGGTGACGAAAATGTTCTAAAATTGGATTTTGGTAATAGTTGTATGACTCTGTAAATTTACTAAAAATTATTGACTTATATACTTAAAATGAGCTTTTTTTTTTTTTTTTTTTTTTTTTTTTTTTTTTTTTTTTTTTTTTTGAGACAAGTTTTCACTTTGTCACCCAGGCTGGAGTACAGTGATGCAATCATGGCTGACTGTAACATCAAACTCCTGGGCTCAAGTGATCCTCCACCTCAGCCTCCGGAGTAGCTGGGATTATAGGCATGCCACCATGCCCGGCTAATTTTTTTATTTTTTGTAGAGACAGGGCCTCGCTATGTTACTCAGGCTGATCTCCAACTCCTGCATTCCTCAAGCAATCCTCATGACTCAGCCTCTCAGGGGATTATAGGCATGAGCCACTACGCCCGACCAAAATGAGCTAACTTTATGGTATGTAAATTAAACCTCAATAAAGCTTTTTTTTTTTTTTTTTAAAAAAAAAAAACAACTAAATTGCAGTAAATGTCCTTATATCTTTGTGGTCCTGTGTGAGTATATTCATAGAATTAATTCTGATATGTGGAATTGTGGACCAAATGCATGTTTATTTAAATTTTTGGTAAAAATAACCAAATCACCTTTCAAAGTTAATTCACCAATAATCTCCTACCAACAATGTGTGTCACTATACATTTCTCCACAATGTTGTCAATACTTGATGATACTTATCTTGTATGTTTTTGATACTATGAGAAAATGCTGCTTGTGATTAATTTTTTTTTAATTATTGGGCTATTTTAGCCATTTAAAAATGTTTTTATTGCCTGTATTTCTCTGTGAATTGGTTATATCCTTTATCCACTTTAAAAAAAATAGTTATTTGTCATTTCTATATTGACTTGTATATTCTTAAATATTCTGTGCATTAATTTTTCCTTATTAAATATATTGCAAATATTACTTTCCTATTCCAGTGGTTGAAAAGCTACAGCCCATGAGCCAAACCTGACCCATTGTCTGTGTGTCACTTTTTATTTTTTAACTTTTTATTTTGGAGTAATTATAGAATCCCATGATGTTGCAAAGATAATTGAGAAAGGTGCCATGTACCTTCACTCAGTTTCCCCCACTGGTTACATTTTACATAATTATAGTATAATATCGAAGCCAGGAAATTCACGTTGACACAACATGTGTTGTGTCAAAGCCATTTTATCACATTTGCAGATTCATGTAGCCACCACCTCAACCAAGATACAGAACTGTCCCATTGTCACAAATATCTCCATAATGCCACCTCTTCTGTAGTCACAACCATACTCCTGTCTCCAACCATGCCTAACTCCTAACCACTAATCTATTCTCCATCTCTGTTTTTGTCCTTTTCAGAATGTTATGTAAATGGAATCATACCGTACGTGACCTTTCAGATTGGCTCTTTCCACTTACCATAATGTTCTTGAGTCGTCTACAAGTTCTACAAGTCGTCTGTGTTAAGAGTGTTCTTCTTTTTATTGCTGAGTTGTATTCCACGGTATGGAAGTACCCACCATCTGTTTTTAAATAACCTATGAGCTCAAAACTATTTTTACATTTTTAAAAGGCTGAAAAAAATCAAAAGAAGAATGTTTTGTAACGTGTGAAAATCATTTGAAAGTCAAATTCAATGTACATAAATAAGGCTTTATTGGAACACAGCTGTACTTGTTTGCTTACATATTTCATGGCTAGCTACTTTCATGTTACAATGGCAGAAGTGAGTAGTTGTGACAGCGACCATTGTTAGGATGAGAATATAATTAGTAGAGAGAGGGAGGACCCTGCCTTGATTTCTTCCAGGCAGTCTTACCTACCTTGACAGCCTCGCTGCTTGGTTTGCTGAACTTCTCCCCACAGTTCAGTGGACTTTCCACTTACTCAGAATCTTTTTTTTCCCCCTAAGTGAGAGATCTTGAGCCTCTTAATTCTCTACCTTAAAAAAATTTTTTTGAGACAGAGTCTCACTTTGTTTCCCAGGCTAAAGTGAGTGCCATGGCATCAGCCTAGCTCACAGCAACCTCAAACTCCCGGGCTCAAGCAACCCTTCTGCCTCAGCCTCCCGAGTAGCTGGGACTACAGGCATGTGCCACCATGCCTGGCTAATTTTTTCTATATATTTTTAGTTGTCCAGCTAATTTCTTTCTATTTTTGGTAGAGACGGGGTCTCGCTCTTGCTCAGGCTGGTCTTGAACTCCTGAGCTCAAGCGATCCTCCCGCCTCAGCCTCCCAGAGTGCTAGGATTACAGGCGTGAGCCACTGCGCCCGACCCCTTAAATAGTTTTTCATCACAGCCTTGTTTCCCTTTACATAAAGGACACAGAATTTACTGTGGAAATGCACATTTTGGCTCCGTGCTTTCAGGAACAGCTTAGCCAAAAGCCTAAAGCAGCTATAGCACAGTATTATAGAGAGGCAGTAGAGTATAGTGAAGCCTGTGGATCTTAGAAAGGTTATTTAACCTGTATGATTCTCAGCTTCATAACTGTAAAATGAGAGTCATCCTAACCACCTATCTTATACAACATCTGTTTTATTCCTTTTATTTCATATAAATGAATTTCTGCCTTTAGCTGGACATGTAGCTGCTCATAATAAAACCTCTATTTAACAAGTAAATTTGGTCATGCAAACAGACTGTGAGCAGAAGTGATGTGTGCAAGGGGAGGGACTGTGGACAGGGTGGAGGGCCATCTTGGACCATGTGTCCAAGAGAAATACCCTTGGAAAGGCGGAGCAACAAGATAGACAGTGCCTGGGTCCCTGGAGCAGAAGGCATGGCACTAGTGCTGATCACCTACCTCTGCACCCTTACATGAGAAAGAGAGAAATTTATCTTATTTAAGTCAGTGTTTTGACTCTCCACTACATGAAGCTGGACCTTTAATCTAAACTGCACAGCCTTTCAAAGTTGTTACGAGGAATATTTAAGAGAAAATAAATTAAAACAGCTATACAAAACACACTCTATCAACACCAATATCCTATCTTTATAACTTTATTACTCATTTTGGTATTTACCGCAGAGTAAGGCACAGAGTTAGACTCAACAAAAGTATTTAATAAATAGTTATGATGAATTGAACTGAATTTAGTAGACTGAGATAGGACAGATTCCAGTCTTCACGCACATTTACACACTTGGCAAAATGCATATCATGGTTTATATTTATAAAGAGGGAGGCTGATATTTATTCATGCTCCTCAATTGGATGATCCCCACTGTTAAACAGCCTGAAATTCTTTTGCAAGAGTTCGAAGTTGGCTTCTGTTGCCTTCTGAGAGCCTAGGAATTCTATCCGGCCTACTGTGCCTACTGAGCTTCCATGTGGGGTATTAGCAGACAACCAGAAAGGCAGACTTGGGAGTCGCCATGGGCTCCCAGGGAGGATGATGTGTTGTGGTTAACGGCAGTCCCAGCCACTGTCTGTCATAAATCATACCAACTCTCCCGGGGGCCTATCCTTCTAAGCATGAATCCATAGACCGCTCTCCTAGAATTTCCCACCTCTCCAAAAGGAAAATGACCCTATTATAGGTTCCTGAATAGCTGCTATAATAAATGAAAAAGAGATACGGTATTTGCTGAGACCCTTCACTCAGTGGGAAGGTTAGATGCTCTGACAGATTCCAGCATATGAGGAGATTACAGATGATAACTGCCGTTCCATAGCTCCAGCTTCAGGACTGAGATGCCACCTGGGTTTCTTCATATTTCTTTAGATTTGGGAAACAAAGAAGAGAAGACACCTCTGCTTCCACACTGTAATAACACACCACTTAAACCCCCTAAGAATCGGGGGACTTTATCATTCTTAATTTCCCCCATTAGCTGGTGAGAATCCAAAATATGGCATCAAGTTTTTTTGTGTGTCAGGTTACATGGGAGAGAAATAAGACAAAGCAATTTTATGTGTCAATAAAGAGAATATCTGCCATATGCGTGTAACTTCACTGTTTAACCTTTGGGAAGTAGACTTATGGCCTTCCCAATCTGCTTAGCAGTGGGGTGTTAGAAAGAAAACAGTGAAAATCATATTGACAAAGATCCAGTAGAAAATGAACAATGAGGGATTTTATGCTGATGTGTGGTGTTAAAAAAAAAAAAAAGAACATAGGCAAACAAAATTGCACTAACAAATGTAGTTGATTCATCTTGACCACAAAGAATCATTTTGTTCTTATATTTCTGCCTTCTTATGGTGCCCCCAAAACCATTACATTTGTGTTTTTAGTTGGAGAGGCTCCTAACTAACTCCTGAAACCCTTTTTCTGGCTGGGGTCCATCCTTTGAAGGAAAATAGGCAAAGGGAAACCCTAGCTGACAGAATTCGGTTTGGCAAGTCATTTCGGCACTGAGCAGAAATTACGGATTTGGGAGCGGGGAGATGTGGGAAGTGAGGCTCTTCGGAATAAGATAACTCAGCTCCAGTGGTTCCTGGGGAGGGAAAGTTGGGAAACCATTTAGTTTCATAAAAATTGCCTCTGCATATTGAAGAATGAATCAGTCTCTAAGTTATTATTTATTGAGCTATTATTTTGTGCCAGGCATTACATTAAAGTCTCTTGTATACATTTTCTTATTGCAATATCACAATCTTGCGGCATGCACATCATTATTCCCATTTTAATGATGAGGAAATGAGGTCTGGGGGAATTAAGTAAGTACCCAGTTCATTTTGGGGCAAAGCAGTGAGAGTCAGGATTCTCAAGTAAGTCTCCTGAGTTCAAAGCTGCTGCTCTTAACCCCAGAGCCCACAATACCACTCTTCTAAACACTGATTTACAAAACATTGTTATTCGATTTGCATTTTAATTGCTCCAAAGCAATCTTACCTTTAGTAAAATGCCGGAAATACAATCCATATTACATTGTTACTCTATGTTATGGGATTGAGATTGCCTGGATGTCAGGACCTGCATTTGTGCATATCCTGATCCCCAACACCTCCTGTGTTGCCTGGCACATAGCAGAGTCCTAAGAGCATGTCAGAATGAATATTGTGTTCATGATCTCTGGTGCCATTTACTAGTGTTAAAAAATTTCAGCAATATCATTAGTAATTCATGCACTCATGTGAACACAAAAAAAACCATGTATTTATTAAGTGTCAACAGTGTCCCAGGACACTGTGGGCTCAGTCTGAGGATACACCTCATCTCATGGAACTTATATTGCTGGGGAGTGGGGTAGAGTAGTGAGGAGACAACTAACAAACAAATAAATTGAACAACAGTTTTAGCTAGCAATAAGTATGAGAAGAAAATCATAGGTGACATGGTATATTAGTTTCCTCTTGCTGCTATAATAAATTACCACAAACTTAGTAGCTCAAAACAACACACATTTATTATCTTTCTGTTCTGGGTGTTCAAAGACTCCAAACTGATCTTACTCGGCTGAAATGAAGGCGTAGGCAGGGCTGTGTTCCTTCTGGAGGCTCTAGGGCACAAGAGGATGAGGTCCCCAGGACCTTGGCTGAACTAGCTCTTCCTCTCTTGCTTGCAAATCTTGAGCAGATTGTACCTGAGAATGTAACATCCCGAGATAAGGAAGAAATATCCAGAACAGCCCAGTCTGTGTTCTCATTCTTCCTAGACCAGAAAGTTCTGCTAAGCTCGAGCTTACCGATCCAAGTGTTGCCCAAAGTATATAAACCCAGGGCAGAGTGCTGTCCCCAGGGTATATAAACCCAGGGAGGAGTGCTGTTGGAGTCCCTCAGCTCAGTGGGACAAGCAGCACGTGTAGACACGACTCTATCTGCCTTAGGTAGCTTTCCTGAAGCTTGAGGGACCGGTTCGCCACAGATCCTAGGCTTCTGTTCATACTTGCTGCCTGTGAGTAATAAACTTGCTTTGCCTGACTTGTGCAAGTGTTCTCTCTCACCAGACTCGTGCAATAGGTAAAGAACATTTGCAGAGGGGAGAATCTGTTTCCTTGCCTCTTCAGCTTCTAGAAGCCACCTGTGTTCCTTGGTTCATAGTTCCTTCTTTTCTTTTTAAAACCAGCAGCATGGCATTTTCAAATTTCTCTCGCTCTGACTCCTACTCACCTGCCTTCACTTATCAGGCCCCTCATGATTATATTGGGCCCACCTGGGTTATCCAGGATACTCTCGCCATCTCAAGATCATTAACTTAATCATACTAATGTCTGAGAAGTCCCTTTGCATGTAAAATAACAGATTTAGGTTTGAACAAAGATATCTTTGGGGAGACATTAATTCTGCATATCACAATTGTTGAGGAGTTCACTCACCAGCTTAGGTGGAGAGAGCAGACGTCAATTCAGAGGTGAATATTATCTTCTATTTTGGATTTTAATTAGCTGCAAGCCTCCTACTGAGATAGGTCTTTAAAGACCTTTCATGACCTTTTATCTGGTCTAGTGAGAGACATACAAGTGTTTTGGTTAATGACTGTGACTGGGAAAAAATGGATAAAGATATGAAATATTTAAGAATGACAAACAAGGGCAGCAATTCCTTGGAAGAATTGTTAACTTTTGTTGATTGATATTCTTATAAACTTCGCCCACTTCCCTATACACCCTGATTTATATGCAAATAAAGTGTATTCCCCACAATCCTCAAAGGGATATTTGTAATTTTCTTTCCCCTCTTTTTTGTCTATTAAGTCTCTGGGTGATAGAACCATTAAGTAGCGTATCCAGGATTGAATTCTGGCAGCCAGACTCTATAACCTGCATCTTTAGCCACTGTTATTTATTATTGCTGTTGTTCTATATTTCATGGACCCCTTAAACCGCGTCACTTATTTGAGTGATTTCAACTAATATGTGTGTCCAAAGATGGTCAGTTTAGAGAAGGGGAGAGTCACAAAAAGTTTCCATGAGAAAGTAACCCCAGACTCTGCTCTTAAAGAACGAAGAGGAATAAATATAAGGGATGAAAGGGAATATGCAGGCATGTCAGGTACAGTTTTGTGATGACTCAGAAACCTATTGGTTTCCATGAATCAGTTCCCCTTCCTGCCACAATAGTACATGATCAAATGTTTCATTTACAAACCACGATTTGGGATTGTAAATGAAACTTTCATTGATAAGCATTTCATCAGGAGTCCAAGGAGAGGTGGGATTTATTGCTGAGCACTTTATTCATCTTTGTATCACTTTATCATCATTTACAATGAGCAGTTTATTATCTTCTACTTTTGTTGATGAGCACTTTATCCATCAGAATTCCAGGGGAGTGGGGAGTCCCGGGGCAGGGAAGTTGGCCTAGCCCAGCTGGTCTCATGGGGAGATGAAACTGCAGGAGGGAATTTGCTACACTTCTGAGGGTATGCACACAGCCGCAGGATCACAGGGTGGGAGCATACGTTTCTGGATGGCAGTGGGATGTGAGAAAGGGCGATGGTGGAGTGTTTGGCAATGCCTGCTGAAGGGATTTCCACTATTCTTCAAATCTGTCCTTAGGTTACTCAATTCTAAACCATGAATGTGCTAGGATTCCTGGTGAAAAGCAACAGACTGACTCTAGGCAGCGATGAGCTGACTCCTGAAGATGGAGAAACAGAGAAAACAGGATCCTAACGTCAGGCATTAGCATAAATCATAGGGGAGCTTGGGATTTGCAGAGGCTGGGAAATTGGGGGTTCAGAAAAATTTACCTAAGTACCCAAAGTCCAGTGAAGTCCCAAATTGTGGTTGAGTTGTCCATGTTTAGTCAAATTTGCTTCCTGCACAGTGAGATCCTAGATGACAATCAAGGACTGCAGAATTCTCGTTTTTCTTATCTTTCCATGTGTAGCAGGAGAAACTCTCTGTTCGTCTCTTTCAAACCTATTCCCTCATTATTGGCTCACAAATTCTTTATGGGGTCATTTGGTGCTCAGATTCTGACAGTATCATGTATTATCCATCTTAAAATGTATTTTAAATTAGAAAAGCAGTAATCATTTTAAAAATTCAAATGGGAAAGAAAGTTACAGGGAAGAGTCACAGTTGCACTCCTTAGAGCAATATACCCAGAAGTTGTCTACTTCCCACAACCTCCATTTCTACTGTCGTGGCGCAAGCTCCCACTCTACTTGCCTAGGTATTAACTAGTCCCACAGTCTGCTTTGTTATTTTTTTTTTAATTAAAAAAAATTTTTTTAGAAGACAGGGTCTTGCTTTGTCACCCAGGCTGGAGTGCAGTGGCACGACCCATAGCTCACTGTAAGCTCAGACTCCTGGGCTTGAATAAATTGTTTAGCTTACTCACAGATTGATTTTTGTCAAAAGAAAAAAATCCAGTATTCAGGCTGGATGTGGTGGCTCATGCCTGTCATCCCAGCTACTTGGAAGGCTGAGGTGGGAGGATTCCTTGAGCCCAGGAGTTCAAAGTTACAGTGGGCTATGATCAGATCACCTAATCTGGGTGACAGAGTGAAAGTCTGTCTCTAAAAAAAAATAATTAAGAAAAAAAATTTTAAAAATAATAAAAGAATGTTCATTTATCAGAAGAGGTTCCAAATATCTGTCTATCTAACTATTTAGCTTACAAAAGTTTGAATTTCTTTCCCTTTTGAATAGGTTGGAAACTATATACAGCTAGAGATGAATTACATAATTTCTGATTATAAAAGTCACATGATTATTGTAGGAAATGTGGAAAATGTAGAAAATGAAAATAAAATCAACTTGTAATGCGCAAGCACCCAGAGACTGGTAACATTTTGGTGTACTTCTTTCCAGACCCATTTAATTTCAGTGATATTTTATGTTCAAGTTTCCTTATCCCCATGACAAGGAATGGAACAAACAAACTGAGGGACTCCGAGCTGACTGTGGTTTCATGCTTCTAGCAAAATGCCATCCTCACAGTTCACTAACAGCCACAAGCACTTCCATGGAATTTTTGGGCGCTACTATTTTCCTTTTTCAAGAAAGCATGCTATAATTTGGATATTTAGGTTACCCAAACTCCACAGAAGGATCTCCCTTCTAAAGTGACCTCAGAATTCCCAGAAAATTAAATATTTGGAATTTAGGAAATTCAGGTTGACTAATATTATGACAAACTCATTAGAATAAAGGCCAGAAGCCTGGGGTTCTAGTTCTAGTTGTACAACTTTCTGAGCTTTTTGAGCTATGGGTTTGTTAGGGCTCAGAAATTGATACCCTAAAATATGGCGCATTGACATGCTGAAGTGAAGAAGCCTCAAGGTCTCTCTGACAACACACCCCCACTGTTAGGTAGATACCAAGGGATTCCGGGTCTCCTAGAGACAAAAGTGGGTCCTATTGCAATTCACCCCTCCAAATGGGCTTTCAGAGAGGCTCATGGGAGATCCGCATGCACAGGGAGACTCAGGTCATACAACTCCCAACTGTCCAATCAAAGTGGTTCCATGGTGACATCTGAACCACAGGGAGGTCCCTATCCAGATGCTATAAAACTAGACCCAGACCATAACCAAGCTCTGTTTTGCTATGACAATGAGTCTGGTCGTCATCCGTGGTGTATGTATCTTGCTCTGTAAATCTACGTCTTGCTCTTGCTCTATAATCCTATCTTTCTCTCCTCAATAAACCTCATTTTCATGTTTACCTTGCTTTCGGTGTGTCTGGTCATTCTTCGGCCAAGAGTGCACCAAGAACCGACATTTCAGACTGTGACTGTGACCCGACACTACCACCATCTCACCCAAAGCACACCATGAAGTTGAAGTTCCTTTATCGGCCTAAGATTCAGACCCAACAAGGAGAACAATTGTTTTTTCTTCCCTTCCCTATAAGACCAAGAATGTATCCACACCTGAACAGACCCTTTCATTGTCAAAGAGAACTATTTACAAATTAATCTCTGTTCCTGGATCCATTTGTGTCTCCCTAGTGAGCCTTTATTGCCCCTCAACAGAATTCCTCTTCCTCCTCCCATAACCTGTTTTGCCAAGATGGTATAGAAGCTTCTGACCCCCATTGGGGGGTGGGGGGTGGGCAATCACTCTGTGATTCTCCCCACGTGCAGATTAAATAAATTCTTACCTTTTCTCCAGTGAATCTGCCTTGTGTGAGCTGATTTTTCAGCGAACCTTCAGAGAGTGAAGGCGAAGTTTCCCTTGACCTCTACGGGTTCATCAAGTGGAAAATGGAGACAATATCTGCCTCACAGTTACTGTGAGGATCAGATACAGTAATGGATACATGTTTTAAAACCTACGAAGAGCAGAACAAATGTAAAATGTTAAATTGTAATAAAAATGTGAGGAAAGAAAAATAGCTCAGAACAGTCTGAGCTATGTGAGGTATGCAAAATGTATCAGGCCCAGAGAGACCTGAGTACAGAACTTCAGTCTCTACCTCCACGCCTGGGGGAAATTGTCTAAAGGCATTTTGTTCCTGACTGGTTACCTCCTCCTTTATCTTCAAGTGCCTGGAATTTGTGATACAAAGAACAAGGTATAACCAATCAATATAGCTTGTGTAATTTTAATGTAAAGTCTCGGTTAAACAACTTAGGAGCTGTCTCTTCTTTTCCTTTACAAACCCCGCTTGGAACTGGTGCTCATCAGAGCACATAATCAGTGCAACTTGAATCTCTGCTCCTGGGTTGCAGTTATCAAACTTGGCCCAAATAGTCTCTCTACTTATATTAATTTTGCCTCATTTTTTTTTTCCTTTAGATTGACAGATGTGATTGATGTTAGGGCAGCAATGACATATATTGACAGCTGTGCCACCACTCTCAACAAGCCCAGGAGAGAAAGGCTACTCACTCAGTCTTAGCAGGATTTCCCATTCTTGCCCTGGAGTGTTTTCTAATCATGGGAATATGGCTTTCCCCCCAGAATATGGACTCCTGAATGACAGAAACTTTCTTCCCCTCATTCATTGGTGTATCCTTGTTACTTATCACAGTAATTCTCAACATAAAAGATTTTTTAAATGTCCATTAAAAAATAATAAGCCGTGATAAACTCATGAGATAGTGTTGTGAGTGCTTTTACATGTATTAATAGACAGCAAAATGTAGTAGAAAGTAATCTAGATGGAGAGCCAGGAAAACTATCTTAGTCTGTTGGTTACCAAATATGACATTCGCCCAATCAGTTTCCTCTTCTGCTGGCGAATGGGAAGACACCTAAGGTTTCTCTGAGCTACAAAATTCCGTGAACTTTGACCCTGGTAGTGATGGATGCAGTCTGTGGTGTAACTATTTTTTTAGAAGAGGTATTGAGTAAATTATTAGCTGAATCTACACTTGCCTTGAAAAAATAAGCTTCAGTCTTCTGCACTGCGGGGTAATGTTTGGAATTTGTTAAATCATTAACAGTCAGTTGTTTATGGTTTGGAGTGTAACAATACTCTTTGATGTTCCCTAATTATCATGCACGTTTTAAAATGAATTCTGAACCACTTCTCTGCCTAATTAAACCTCATTGAAAATTTGTTGAATTTTAAAGAAACATTTGGTTTGCAAAAATATGTCATACATTCAGTAACCTTCAGTATTTCACAAAGGACCCATAAAACATTTTAAACCACAATAAGGTAACGTGAATGAGAGGTGTCTTGAACTAAATAGGGGAAAATTTGGGAAGCATCATTTTTCAAACTATTCTCTTTTTGCTGACAAATTCCTGCTGATAGTATTTTTTCTGTTATTTTTAACAGCCATTTACACTCTTACTTGAAAGTCTATAAAATATCTATAAACCCTAAAAATAGGGTTTTAGGGCTTAGGAAATCGTGAATAAATCATGTGGTAATGTCAACTGGTTAAACTCACCAGTAAAAGGGGTGAAATAATAATAAAGATGTGTTTTCACACAAGGACAGAGTTCATTCAACATTTATCTCTTTCTACCAATGAATTAATGTTTTTATAGCCATTCATTTGAGGATATATATTCTGGATAATGTCTTAAAAATGGTAAGCCTGACTCACCCATCATTGGTGTGTGTAAATTGGTGGAAAGGTACACTTCCCTTCTAAGAATTTCTACTACAGACACAATTACATAGGTGTGCAAAAATAGATGCTCACTTAAACATTATTTATTCTAACACAAAACTGAAAATAACCTCTATATACATAAATGGGGGAGTGGACAGATTAAATCCAGGTGCATTCATACAAAAAGATACAATGCGGATGTTAAAAAGATTCATAGACTAATGGAAAATGATCTCTAAAATATTTTACCAAGTAAAAAAAGAAAGGTGCAAAACACTATATTCCCATTTGTAAGCAATGGCATATGCCTACATTATCTATATAATGATAACAAGGAATTGGTAAGGATAGTTGCCTCATTTAAAAAATGATTTTTACTTTTATAGATTTTATATTTTAGAGCAGTTTAAGGTTCACAACAAAATTGAGATGAAGGTACAGAGATTTTTCATATACCTCCTGCTGTCCATTATACCCAGTTAATCGATGGGGTTGTTGAGGCCAATTATATTCTTACTGATTTTCTGCCTGCTGTATCTGTCCAATTCTGATAGAAGGGTGTCAAAGTCTCCAACTATAACAGTAGATTCATCCATTTCTCCTTGCTGTTATATAAGTTTTTCCCTTAACTATTTTGATGCTCTGTTATTAGGTGCACACACATTAATGATTGGTATGACTTTTTGGAGAACTGACCTCTTTACCATTATGTACTGCCTCTCTTTATCCCTGATAACTTTCCTTGATATGAAGTCTGCTCTATCCGAAATTAATGTAGCCACTCTGCTTTCTTTTGATTATTGTTAGAATGGTATATCTTTTGCTATCCATTTAATTTTTTCTAAAATTAAAAAAATTTTTTTTTTTTAGAAACAGGGTCTGCTCTGTCACCCAGGCTGGAGTGCAGTGGTTTGATCGTAGCTTACTGTAACTGCTTATTGTAACCTCAAATTCCTGGGCTCAAGTGATCCTCCTGCCTCAGCCTCCTGAATAGCTGGATCCATAGGTGCATACCACCACGCCAGGCTAATTTTTAAAATTTTTATAGAGCCAGGGTCTTGCTGTGTTGCCCAGGGTGGTCTCAAACTCCTGGTCTCAAGCAATCCTCCTGCCTCAGCCTCCCAGAGTACTGGGTTTACAGGCATAAGCCACTGCATCCAGCCCTTCCATTTACTTTTAATCTAGATATGTGTGTTTATATTTAAAGCAGGTTTCTTGTAGACAATATATAGTTGGGTCTTGTTTCTTGATCCACTCTGACAATCTCTGTCTTTTATTATAATTAGTACATTCAGATCATTCATGTTTAAAGTGATTGTTGTTATAGTTGAATTAATACCATATTTGGTACTGTTTTCTATTTGTTGCCCTTGTTCCTATTTTTTCTTCCACTTTTTTTCTCCTTTTGTGCTTTTAATTGAGCATTTTGTATGATTCCACTTCCCCTCCTTTATTAGCATGTTAGTTATACCACTTTTCTTACTGTTTTTAGTGATTGTCCTAGAGTTTACAATATGCACGTATGACTAAATGTATATTTACATTTCCAAGTCTGCTTTCAAATAATACTCTAAAGCTTGGCTGGTAGTGTAAGCACCTTATAATAACAAAGTAATTGTAATTCTTCCCTCCCTTCCCTTATATCATTGCTGTAATTCATTTTGCTTATACATAAGCAAAATAAAATATATGTATATATACATAAGCATACCTAACTGAATACAGTTTTGCTATTATTATTTGAGAAAACTGTTATCTGTTGGATGAATTAAGAATAAGAAAAATAAAAGTTTTTATTTTACCTTCACTTATTCCTTCCCTGATGCTCTCTCTTTCTTTATATAGATCTAAGTTTCTGACATTTATCATTTTCCTTCTCTAAGAATTTCTTCTAGCATTTCTTGCAAAGCAGGTCTGGCAACAAAATTCCCTCAATTTTTGCTTGCCTGAAAAAGCTTTTATTTCCTTTTCACTTTTGAAAAATAATTTCACAGGGTACAAAATTCTAGGTTGGTGGTGGTTTCTCTCAACACTTTAACTATTTCACTTTACTCTCTTTTTGCATGCATGGTTTTTGAGGAGAAGTTAGATGTAATTCTTGCGTTTGCTCCCGTGTAAGTAACATTTTTTTGTTTTCCTCTGGGTTCTTTCAGTATTTTTTCTTTATCTTAGATTTTCTATAGTCTTAAAATGATGTGCCGAGGTTGTAGGATTTTGTTTGTTTGTTTGTTTTGGCAATTATCCTACTTGGTGTTTCTGGACTTCCTGGATCTGTAGTTTGGTATCTGACATTAATTTGGGGGAAATTCTCAGTTATTATTGTTTCAAACAGTTCTTCTGTTCCTTTCTCTCTTTCTTCTCCTTCTTAAATTCCTATTATATGTATTTATACCTCTTGTAGCTGTCTCACAATTCTTGAATATTCTGTTCCGGGTTTTTCTTTTTTTTTTCAGTCTTTTTTTTCTATTTGCTTTCAGTTTGGAGGTCCATTGGGATCAAATTAAGGATGATACATTGCATATCTTTGTCATGTCACTTTAGTTTCCTTTAATCTAAAATAGTCCCCTCTCCTGTTTGTCTTTCATAGCATTAACTTTTTTGAAGGGTCAGAGAGAGTTATTTTAGAAAATGTTCCATAATCTGGGCTTGTTTGATTGTTTTCTTGTTCTATTCAGGTTAAACATGTTGGTGAGAATACTATATAGGTTATATTACTTCCAGCAGTGTCACATCAAGAGTGATATCATGACAAATTTGTGCCATTACTGGGGATGCTACGTTTGACCACTGCATTAAAGTGGTAGCTGCTAGATTTTTCTATTGTGAAAGAAGAAAAGTTTATTTATGAACCTGATTTTATTTAGCTTAATTAGCAGCATATAATAAAAAACTTGAAGTGACTTGTCATTATCATAAAATGGATTTAAAATCTAGTTATAACTTTCCAAATACCATTAATCCACACAAAATATACCTTACTCTATTTTTTCTAAGCCATCATGGAATTCATTTCGGAGCTCTTTTCTTGGCAAAAATGCCTCAGTTGAAATTTTTGTTCTTGTTCTTTTGTCTCCATTAAATATATGCTTAATAATGTTAACATTTACAGTCTCTTTTCTAAAAAATTTGCAGGAAGATTAAATTATTTCAGGTTCTTGATAAAAGAGAAAAAAAGAATTTTTATGTATATAATCACAGTATATTAGATTTTCAGCCTTTGGAGGAAATAACTTCACTCTCCTTGAATTCGCAATATTCAAAACCAAAATTCCTTCCTTCACTCTGTATATGTTTCAAGTAATTTTTGTTATGACTAGAAAAGAGGACGAGTTTTGTGTATATTGTTGTAGTTGGTTCAGTGAAATGATTCCCTTATTCGACATGGAGCTTTGGAAAACGTCCCTGTTCTTGCTTTTCTTTGATGTTTGAGGACCATTCCTTGGCTACTTTATTAATCACATCATTTCAGATGTAAGTTTGTTTTGATTTCCAGTTCTGCCCTGCTTTCTCCTTAGCTGTTTTTCTTTACTCATCTTTCTCTTTCCAGTCCTTCCTTGAGTGCTCTGTGTGCACGTGCACGCGTGCAGGCATACGTGTACATATGCCGGAGAAGAGAATGATTGCTTTCCAACTGAATTGCTTGCAAAGAATATTTTGAATTAATAATATATTCATATATTTGATAACCTTAGTTTGCAACTATTTCTGTTAATATTGAGTATACTACAAGAAAATGAGACTGGTTTTTAACCATCCTTAATAATATAAACTAATTATTAATTAACTAGTGTAACTAATTTTTACAGGCTTAATATAAGCAGAGATTATATGTATAACTAACCTCTCGTCACACGTTTGTGTCATGGAAAGGCCTTCACTATAGCTGAGTGCCATCGAGGTAGAACGTCAGAGCCACATCTTCTGATCAGGCACCCTTTCTTCGCAGGCACTTCTGATCTCTCCTCTCTCTGTTGTCTACCACATTGTAGTCTATACTACTCCATCCTGTGGTCTTTTGGGTTTTTGCAAATATGTAGTCTGGAATTTGAAATTACTAGCACGATTATTCTTTATTGAAGGGTCCCAGATCAGTCTTTTCAAATAGAGTGTATTATTTGGCTCACGATCCTATTTTTTCATGCCCCATCGCACTTTTCTGCATGGCAGTGGAGAAAGGAAATGTAGCAGGAAATGATTTGGGCCAAAACTACTGTGGGACAGCCGCGGGAGGCCTGAGAAGCAGTTCTCTGGGATTTAGCGCCAAGTGTGTAGTGTCTTGGCTGTCTGACAGGGGCACAGCAGGAGACCCCAGGCTTGACCTGATTGGGGTTGTGAGCATGGGACCTTGCTGATCTGGGAGTCTCAGCACCCTAGCAGGAAGTCTATCAACAGGCTAAAGGCGGGCACAAACAGTCAGGCTTCTGCCACCACAGCTCATCTAATTCTCGGGAGCCACTCGCTCAGATCCCACAGGGTGGCCCTCTCTTTCTCCAGCAGTACTCGCGGTGGTCTTGAGCTCCATATAACTCCAGAGTGTTTGCTCAGCTGTTGTGGGTCTCCTTGCCCAAGAGATCTAGCATTGCAGAGAAACCATGTGACAGTTCGAACCAATAAGAGCTCTTGGTTCTCCATGGCAGTAAACAAACTTGTATCTATGAATGTGAATAGCACAACTTTTTTTATTTTCTGGGTCGGTAAATATGCTCATTTATAAATTGCCTTACTTTTCTTGACTTTCTATGTATCTGTCAGAGACGAATGCAGATCATCCTTCAAGTCGCGCTTTTAAAAAGAGCCATAGGCCTTTAAAAGTATTTGATTCTTAGCAGTCTCTCAAACTTTTTTAAAAACTGTCTTTCCCAATGCACTATAAAAATAAAAACAGTCGCCACTGTCTCCTGGCTTATGCCAGCATGTTGTCGTCTTTTGTGTTTTCTTTTTGGTCAAAGACGCTACTTATGGAAAAAAAGGTTTTATTTTTGTTCACAATAAAAACCAGTGTCAACAAAAACAGAAGACAAAAAAGCACCTTCTTAGGTTTGTATTTTGAAGTTTAATTCCCGCTGCAGAAAGGACAGCCTGACATTGGTGTATCAACATATTTGCAAATAAGACATTAAAAAACAGAGACCTGGCTAGGTGCCATGGTTCATATCTGTAATCCTAGCACTTTGGGAGGTGGAGGTGGGAGGCTTGCTTGAGGCCAGGAGTTCAAGATCAGCCTGGGCAACATAGCAAGACCCTGTCTCTGCAAAAAATTGAAAAATTAGCCAGGTGTGGTGGCAGGAGCCTGTAGTACTAGCTGCTTGGGAGACTGAGGCAGGAGAATTGCTTGAGCCTAGGAGTTCGAGGCTGCAATGAGCTATGATGGCACCACTGCACTCTAGCTGAGGCAACAGAGTGAGATCCTGTCTCAAAAGCAAACAAAACAAAACAAAACAAAAACCTCTTCAAAAGATAGTAACAAAAAATACTTTTATTATCAATTTTTGACATTTTTTAATTGAACATAAGGATCATATATTCAAGGAATAAACCTTCAGATTCATGTATTTCCTCAATGGAGCTTTAAAAATGAGAAGTGCATTATGTTTTATCAATGGTTTACCCACTACACATGAAGGTATAAAAATAGTCACTATGTCATGATTTAAAAAAAAAAGAGGGAATCAATTTATAGGGTGAAGAGGTCAGATGATTTATGAGTCACATTTTAAACTATCATGATACAATTATCAGCTCATGGTCTATATTTAAGCTCATAAACAGAATTTAGGTTGTCACTAGGGGGCAGAAATTGAAGACAGCTGAACCCCCACTAGCCTGGACTCCTGAATGAATACCATGCGGCTGAGTTGCCAACTGGCAACACTCACCTCAGGCTGGTACAGGATCAAGAAGGCAATAGACTTGTTTTAAGCCACTAAGCCTTGGGAGCAGGGTAGCTCTATGTTGCAGCACTTTAGCATTACCCTGATTGACCTCCATGTGCACGTGTGCCTACACCAGGCAGGGCACAAAGTGATTGAATAATAGCGTATGAGCTCGTTTTGCCACAGGCATATTTAACGTTATTTAATAGGAAGTGTCATGACGTCCATGCTTTTGTATATGGAAAGAATCTCAACTAGGAAGTTGAGATTCCACAAAAATATGGGAATTTAGACCTCTTTTTCTCACGGCGAAGATGCTAATCCTGCTAAAGCTGAAGGTGCAACTCAGGCTAGACATACTGAAACCTGTAACAGAACGGTGTGACCAGCAATCGGTGGCCTGAAGAGTCCTTCTAGGTGTCACACGATCCTGAAAGTAGAGGAAATAAAAACAGCTATCAGAATGCACCTTGCAGTATGTACTTTATAGTTCAGTAAGATTTACATACTATAGTACTCTTTGAAGAATGTGAGTTTGGTCATTCTTCAAAAATTACTTTGTTGTCTTCATAAAGCCTATATACTTTGCCATATATATATATGATATTTTTTGCCTCCTACATTATTATCAGTAAGAGCCTGATGCCAAGTGATAGTGAGAAAAACAGCAGCATCTCTTATGGATTTCTTTTTTAACCTGGTTTGTGTCACATGAAGCATATTGCAGAGAACCCCAGAATCGTTGCTGTCTTAGGTGCAGAAAGGACTAGATAATCTGGGGCACTGCCCGACCCCCTTTTTCAGTTTATAGATGAAGAACCTAAAGCTGAGTGACAGCGGGCAATTTACCTGAGGTTCCTAGCATAGCAAAGTGGAGCAGAGGCAAAAAAAACCCTTGGCAGGTGTTACCAGGGCTGGCTTATGCACAGATAAAGTAGATGGCTGCCAGTGTGGGGCCATAGGAAGCAATCTTGGAAGAGCCAATATTCCTCTGCCATTTTGCCAGGAGGGCTGAAGTAACTGCTTCTAATAAAAGATACACGCACATTAAATATTAATAGTAACCTGATAACATGCCCATGTATATAAAGTCTTCAGATGAGCTTTGTAATGCTGAGAAAGAGTATAACACAGGAAAGGTAAGTTGTGATGGTGGAAAGGGAATGCTGGAGATGCTCGGCATCTAGAGTAAAGATGGGAGAATCTTCAAAACCAATCACATAAAACATACAAGATTTTGTAATGGCCCTGGACCCCTGGAGATTGGGACCCCTCCCCAATAGGGTAGCACTGATGAAAGGAGAGTGGAATGGCAGCAAATGCAAAACATGCCAATTGCACGATTTTGCTTGGAAATAGGTTTTTATATAACCAAAAATCTATTAGAGTTGATATAAACATGTTTTCTGCATTTCTCATTGGATATAACATGAAGGGAAGGTGGAAGATTAACCATGGTTTATGGCACTAGTCAATCCAGTTTATTCACTTACACGGAACTTAAGAGTTTATGAATGTTTTCACATATGAATGTTTTCAAATAATCCTTTCAATAACCTTTGAGGTAATCATTGCAATTATAATTATTCATATTGCATTTATTCATTTATTTATTCAACCACCTAATATTTTTTGAACACCTATCATGTGCCAGGCTAGAGATAACCATGAAGAACAAAGAAACAAAAATCTATGTCCTTGGAGACCACAGAGAGCTCTGGGGGCCCTCTTGTTTATAAACTTGGGGATATTCAGCTACCTGAAACTCAAAAATATATGAGGGCATTTGAAAAAAAGAGGTGGTGAGGAGTGACTTCCTTTTAGAAGAGCATCTAAAGACCACTTGGGAACATACATCATTTAAGTACATATCTGGAAAGCTTCATATTTAGAGGAAGTGGATGTGGGAAATGCCAGTAAAGCTGAGGTCCTGAATTTAATTCTGTCCAAACTAAGATTATTACCCTTGAAACAGATTTATTGCAATATGGTTTAATTCATATGCCCATGCTAATAATCTCTGATAGGCCCCTATTTCTGTTTTATTATTATTACCAAACTTACGGTACCATTCAGGAGCTAGTGTTACACCATAAGATCCTTTGTGAAGCCAAACTGAAGATTTTCAGACACATGAGACCTAGGAATGTGAAAAGCCAACCCAAGTCTCCTGGAACTAAAAAACCCACAACTGAGCTCAGCTTTGCAAAACCCAGCGAGTCGAGCAGGCAGCCAGAGCGGGTGTAAGCCAAGCACGTTTCCCGGACCTTCAAAGTAACCAGCCATCATCCTCCAGCAGAGAGAAGCCTTAGTTAAATGGGATGGTGAGCAAGACATTAGAATCTCCGCTGCCCAGCAAGACCTCAAACAAAAGAACAGCATCTCTAACTATCCAGTTTATTGAGTTCCTGTGTGACCTATTTACTGAACAAAATGCGGTTCCTAGGGTAGCCCACTTTGATAATACAGTTTAACAACAGCAGGCTTCTGTTTTTGAGACTCAGTCTCTCTTGGTTACTGAAGTTAGACTTAACTGCAACACCCGAGAGGCCTGAGTCACTGAGCGTGCCTCAGTGACAGTTCCAGACACACCTTTTACCAGATTGTTTACTAGTCTTTTGTCTCTCCTTCCCCTTCATTCCCCTCATTTTGTTCAAGAGTCCTTGGGGGGGTGTGTGTGGGATGTGAGACACGTGCTATGGACCCCTTAGCAGTTTGGCGACGCCTATGGAACCCTTCTTAGAATAATCTTTCTATATTTGTTAAATAAAACAGCACTACAAAGGTAACCAAATATGATGAAACACAGCTTTCAAAATATTAAAAGCAAGTTCATGATAATGGTGTTACATGTGTTTCTTTATTAATACATTAAACAACAAGATCTAGGTAAACCTGCAAATTGCCATCATTTCAATAGTGACGGGCTTAGAAGACATTTCGAAATGCTGCAACACTGTAAAGTGATATAAAATATTTGTGATTTCTATGGGTGATATTTATAGGTATGCCCAATAGCACTGTGGTCTGTTGCTGATGTTCATAAATAAGGAGATGCAAAATTTCTGTTAGAGGTTAGTAGAAGTTATATAATTTATTTTCTATTTTTTAATATAGAATATAATAGGAATATAGGAATGAATACAGAATATAGGAGTGTATAAAGAGATATGTAAATTACATATTATAAATAAAAATAAAGAGGTTTCTCCCACCGCCTCATTCAGGTTCTCAGACCTCTGAATTCTAACCTGGACTCTAGGTTAGGAGCCAATGATTAATCAGTCAAGTCCTTTCTTCATCTTAGACCAGAGGTTGCAAATAAGTTGACTAGAGGCTAAATCTGGCCCACAGATGTGTTTGATAGGAAGTGCCAGTGTGAAATTGTTTGTTTAATTTTATTTTTAATTTTGGGACAGGGTCTCTCTATTGCCCAGGCCAGTCTTGAACTCCTGGCCTCAAGCGATTCTCCAGCCTCAGCTTCCCAAAGATTACAGGATTACAGGCATGAGCCACCATGCTTGGCTGAAGTTTTCGATACTTTATATACAAATATCCAGATTTGCAACTTCCCTTGAAAAGTTGGAGTATCTGATAACACTGGGCTAA
Organism: Indri indri; assembly: GCA_004363605.1. NCBI lineage: Eukaryota > Metazoa > Chordata > Mammalia > Primates > Indriidae > Indri > Indri indri. Next base: position 4,212 of record RJWJ010006374.1, on the reverse strand, counting down.
ATTACTACATGGCAAAACTGGCTGGAACTCAGTAGCAGCTACCCAGGCACACTGGGCACAGGCCCCTTCTCCTGCCACGGGGCCCCGCTGTCTCACTTCACTCACAGGCATCACCAGGTACCACTTGTGTGGCCACGGTAGGCATTTAGGCTTTTCACCCACTGCACGCTCTCAAGTCCACAGTGATGGAAACGATCTCATTTATTTCTGTGCCCTGGAACCCAGTTCAGTGCCAAGAAGTGGGTAGGTATTCAATTGTTTCATAATAAATGTATTCAAAATTGCTAGTAATAATAATCATTACTTATATTTATTGTGTGTTTATCTTGCATAAGAGAATGTTCTGAGCACATTAGTCTTCAAATGGCAATAATCTTATGAAGTAGAAACTGTTATTGTTGATTTTGTAGATGAGGAAACAGGCTCACACCCTTGTCTAAGTTCTCCTCATTTCATACTTTGAAAACAGTGCTTTCTGGTGTTTGTTTCCCAAATCACCAAAGTGAATGTTTTTGTCTGACAAAGTGAATTTCTTCTGTAACCTGTTCTTTGTTATTTTTGCTTTCTCAAAGGGACAACATGCCAACTGTTGACCAACAGAGCAGGACCCTAGACCAAGGGTGGGAAGACCTAGGTTCTATAGCAAGTTGTTTATCCACCCTGAGCCTTAATTTATTTTTTTGCAGATTGAGAGTTTGACAACATGATGCTTGATATTTTTTAATCACTCTTTTCCTGATTAGTTTTTTTTTTGGAGACAGGGTCCTGCTTTGTTGCCCTAGGCTGGAGTGCAGTGGCACAGCAGCCTCGAACTCCTGGGCTCAAGGCATTCTCTCACCTCAGCCTCTGGAGTAGCTGGGACTACAGGCACGTGCCACCATGCCCGGCTAATTTTTTTTATTGTTTGTAGACATGAGGTTTTGCTATGATGCCTAGGCTGGTCTTGAACTCCTCGCCTCAAGCAAATCTCCTGCCTCAGCCTCCCAAAGTGCTGGGATTACAGGCGTGAGCCACTACTGCACCTGGCCCTGATTAGCTTTCTATTTATCCACAAGAATCTTTCCATGAGGCACCAGGTTGTTCTAAGGGTCTCCTCTGAGCTTCCCTCTATGCCTTCCTGCCTTAACATTCATTCACTCATTCGACAAACATTTATTGAGTGCTGTGGTAGGTAGAAAATGGCACCATAAATATAGCCATGTCCTAATCCATGGAATCTGGGAATATGTTAGATTACCTGGCTACCCTGGATGGAACTGGGTTCCCCTCAAATCCATATATTGAACCCCTAACCCCTAGTGTGACTGTATTTGGAGATAGGGCTTTTAAGGAGGTAACTGAGATTAAATTAAGCCATGAGGATAGAGCGCTAATCCAACAAGGCTATGGTCCTTATAAGAAGAGGGGGAGACACCAGGAGCACATATGTAGGCACAGAGGGAAGGCCGTGTGAGGACACAGAGAGCAGGTGCTGACTGCAAGCCAGAAGGATACACCTCTCTAGAAAACAAGCCTGTCAGCACCTTGATCTTAGAACTGCAGCCTCCAGAACTATAAGAAAATAATAATTATTATTTTTTTGGTTTAAGCCACCTAGTCTATGGTACTTTGTTATGGCAGCCCTAGCTAACACAATGGCAAAAGTTGCAGATAGAGTTAAGGTTGCTAATCAGCTGACCTTGCAACGGGAGAGATTATCCTGGATTATCTGGGTGGGCCCAACATAATCCCATTGTCCTTAAGTGTGGAAGAGGGAGGCAGAAAACAGAGAACCAGGAAGGTGGCAGTGTAAGAAGGACTATGCCAGACATTGCTGGAGGGAGGGGCCATAAACCAAGGAATACAGGTGGTTTCTAGAAACTGGGAATGCCAAGGACATAGGTTCTCCCCTAGAGCCTCTGGAGGAAACAGCCCTGCTGACACCTTGATTTTAGACTAGTGAGACCATTTTGGACTTCTGACGTCCAGAACTGTGAGGCAATAAATTCGTGTTGTTTTAAGCTGCTAAGATTTGGTAACTTATTACAGCAGCAATTGGAAACGAATACAAGTGCCTGCTATGGCAGTCACTGTTTTAGGGAACACACTGAAGTTATCTACTCAGGACATTTCCCATCACAAGACTGTAAGCTTCCTATGGTCAAACACTATGTCTTATTCGATTATAAATTCAGCACCTACAAGTGCCTAATACAAAAAAAAAGTAGTCCAAAAATACTTGTGAAATTCAACTCAATTATAATTTCTTAAATCCCTATATAATCATATCAACTTGCATGATGACCAGCTGGTCTATGGTGGTTTAACACTATTTCGTTCTTTGCTTTTAGACAGCATAACTGTGATCACAATCAGGCAGTCTTAGAGATGGATGGGATTTCAAAATATGAAGTGCTTTGGAAAATACAAGAAACCACTTCAAGTAATAATTCTTTTTAAAAGTTATCTATTTTTTGCTATCACTTTGGGGCAATCACTGTTTCATTTGTCAACCATTTTACTTGGTACAGAATAATTGTTTCTTATCTAGAGCCAAAATTTGCTCCCCCTCCCCCACCCGCTTTCTTTCAAGGACCTAGTTAAGCTAATTTAAGTTTAGCTTAGTTAAGCTAAGTCTCTAGATGTACCAAGAATAGTTTGAATCCTGTTTGTGCATGACAGCCTCTCGATATGTGAAGGCACCTAGCATGAAGTCTCCCATTATCATCCCTACTCCTGCTCAGGTTTTTTTTTTTTTTTTTTTTTTTTTAAATAATGTGGGCATGTAATCCAAATGCCTCTACATTTTCTTCGTAGGGGTCCCTTGGCATTAGGGTCTCTTGATTAACGATCCTCTTAAAATGCAGTGCGTAGCATGAAACCCCATTTCCAGATGTTGTCTGAACAGTACACAAGCCAGTGGCTATTATCTCCCTCGATCAGGACATTATACTCTGTAGCCTCTATTAATTCTCTAGGAGAAAAAAGCAACCATTAATGCATATTAAGCTTGTAGTTCTCTTTTATACATGTTTTTATTTACATGTTCAATTGGGCTTTTCTAATTCTACACTTGTACCATTGATTGAGTCCAAGAGCACGAAATTCATTTATCCCTTTTCAATATTACTGTACTCCTATTTTTACTTTCTTTTGGCCTAAACTCACTTATAATTGTGAGTCTACCATGTAAAGTATCAACAGTTTCCTCCTGATTAAATTCAACATTTATTGAGAAATTACTAAGTGCCTAGCATTGCACTAAATGAATTGAATTGTCTACAAATTTAATAGCCTATGTTGCTATCTCAGTGATTATGAATTTGATGAACAGGACAGGGTTAAAATTAGAGCCCTTCCTACAAAATGTCAGCAATTCATTCGTCAACACCTTCTGGGTACAGTCAGATTTGAGTCATGCTAACCACGCAGTACTTACCCAGTCCTCATTTCCTCACCTTGTTCATTATCCTGAAAGTTCGCCAAATACCTTTCTGAAATCCAGATGCTAATATATAATATTGCTGTTATTCAATAGATGGTGTCATATGTTTTAACAAGGAAATGAGTGTATACTTGGTGGTTGTATGCTTCATACTCCCTGGGCCTGAGTGACACATTAGATCAAATGCATCCTTTCATCCTCCCTCGCCTTCCTCAGATAGGTTTTCAAACAAACAGAATAATAGAAAACGAGGTCTGAAAATACAAGAAAATAAAATCTAATTTGCCTGGGAAGTCCAGGTTTCCTTTTAGGAAAGAACATTTGGGGCTAGTGAAACTGATAACAGAAATAAAATGGTTGACAGAAGGAGATACCTAAGTGGGATTTCTGGAAAAGGAAAGTGAAGAAGTGATATTATAGCTGGAGTCTGTAATTTTCCAAACAATCCCAGAGGGTTGAGGCAGAGAGCACGGCAGAGGGCGGGCAGTGTGGCGGGCCTTGCATGGAGCTGTATTAGCAATGGGGCCCTTTGCTGCCCGACTCCGCCAGGCAGGGAAGTGAGAGCAGCTTCAAGGAATGTGCTGAGCTTTGCAAGAGATTGGTTTCCAGATCTCAGGAAAGTTAAATTAAAATGTCCTCAATGTATGTGATATTCTTGTTCCTAAAGCTTATGGTTTAAAAAATTGGCTTGAGCAATGTTCTGAGAAACAAGGGGTTGGGACAGACCTTAATGACATAACCAGGCAGTTCGAACATAGGTTCTTTCTCCAGCTCCGTAGGACAAGCCC
>RJWJ010006373.1:0-62793 GCA_004363605.1 Indri indri | reverse complement strand
CACTAGTCCATGACAATTTTATTTAATCATAAAAATATAACAGTCATCAAATCTTTTTGTAGTTTCAGTTTACTGCTTTCTCAAGTGAAATAAATGGTCTCTCAGATTTCTTCTGCTTTCATCTCTCTGCTCTGAGTATAGTAGGATACGGTTCCAATTAAGGCCCATTAAATGTTCACATTGATTCATGTGAGCCGTTTTCCAGTCTCTTTTTCTAACACAATCTCAGTGCACCTCTGAGCTATCTCTGTGGTGTGTTTTCAGTTTAGCAGTTGCCTATGAAGAGAATTATTTGGGTGTGAGGTCTCCCCCTCCCACTGCTACAGCCCAAAGTGGTGAGTGGAGATTCCCCTTCGCCACCTTCCGGACAAGCATGTGTTGACCACCTGTCAGGTGTGTCCAGCCGAACCAGGCACGCTTCTGGGGAAGGGGAGCTGGAAGCTGGCCAGAGCCAGAGTGACCCTCCCAAGTCCCCTTGGTGACTGTATCAGAACGGTGTGCTGAGTGGCAGCCCAAAGACCCTGAGATAGGCAGGCCCCCTGAGCTTTCTCCAGTTTCTCAGCAGATGGGGACACATGCTCTGACAGCAGAGGTGGCTTATTTAAGGTGATGCTAAGTGTCAGAGCTGACTGGAGTGGACCCTCCAGGGAATTTCCCGTTAGGAACAGGGAATCTGGAGACAGACAACGGTAATTTCAGCAATAGCATCATGAGTTAACATTCATGCTGGGCCAGGGGATATCATGATCACTAGGTGAATGATCCAATTTAATTTGCACAACCCCATGAGGTGTTATTAATACAACTCTTATTTTATCGGCAGGGAAACAGGGACCAGGAAGGCAGGTGGTCTGTCCCGGATCACAGAGGCACTGAGTGGGACGGTGGGACCAGCACTCCGGAGCCCACGCCCCTCCCAGCCAACCACAACGCGCACGACCGACGCCTTGAAGCAGAGAGCTGGCGGCGGTGCCGCCTGCACGGGCCGCGACGCCCAGGCTCTCTGACTGGGTGTGCGCATCTGATGGTGGACGACACTGCGTGTTCCCAGAGGAACTGCACGTGAAGAAATTTAAGAATATTTTAAAATGCCCTCAGGAAACTTGCTATTAAAATGAATGATATGGTGATTTTGTATCTTTAAACATAGATTTTCCCACTGTGTACTTTCTTAGAGGGGGGCATATCTGTCAAAAAACTTTCTTTGGACAGGAGGGGGATGAGGGGTGAAAACTTGCCTATTAGGTACGATGAACACTACCCTGGTGATGGGCACACTGAAAGCCCTGACTTCAGCATTATGCAATTCACCCACATAACAAAAACACTTGTACCCCTTAATATTTTGAAATTAACCTTTTAAAAAAATCAACTCGTAGTAAGTCAGAGTAGATTTATTGTGATAATGCCACCAATTTGGTGAGCAAAGACCCCAAAGGCATCCATTCTCACAGCAAGAGTCGAATGGAGTCAGGACCTGAGCAACAAGGATTACATTTCATCTTCTCAACAGCTTGAAAAATGAGAACGCTGGTTTCTACGTTACAGCTGAGGAAAGCCACACCCAGGACAACCCGCCCAAGGCCAGACAGCACCTGAGTGAGAGGAGGGGCTGGCATTTGAACCCCAGTCTGCCTCCAAAACCTTCCCTCACACGTTGCTGTTTTCTCAAATACAGGATTTGCCAAACCTCAAACACAGTCGTTTCCTTTGGCTCTCAAAGCTACTGGCTCCAGCAAACGTTCCAGAAAAGGTTCAAAAATAAATAAATTATAGTGTCAAAGGAATGGCTCTTAAATTTTTAGCCAAAACTCAGTTTAGGAGATTTGGTCAGTAAAATAAAAGTGCTGTATCTTTCAAAATCTGGGGCCATTTTAACCTTTTCTGTAGCAGTATACATAAGGAGAGATTTGTATTATCTCGACATGTGATTGTTCCTTCAACATGTATTTATTAGGCAACTGCTAGGTACCAGGCTGTGGCAGGCACTGGTGACAAAGACCTTGCTCTCAAGATACTTACATTTTAGCGGGGTAGGAAGACAAACAAAATAAATAAAACAGGCAAAATAAATAAATGTCAGGGTGTAATAAATGCGTGAAGAAAAGTTAAGCAGGGCAAAGGGAAAACAGTGACCATGGGCTGACTCCTTATTTTCGATGCCGTACCACGGTCAGGGAAGGCTTCTCTAGTAACATGACTTCTGAGAAGACTCCTTTGGAAGTGAGCCCCTCATACCATGCCGACTTCTGAAGGGAAAGTGCCCCAGGCAGCAGCAGCAAAGACAAGGGCTTGAGGTGAGAGAGATGCAAGGTATGTCTGAGGCCAGCGTGGCCAGAATGGAGCATTTGTGATTACAGCAGTTAGAAATGAAAATGATTCAGTTTATCTAAATGCTGGTCTGGCCATGACTTCCCAATTCATCTTAGAATTACATATTTATCCTCTATCAGAGCTGGAAAGGCCCTTCCTAACTCTTTTTACAAACCTAACTCTTTTTACAAACAGGAAACTAAAGCTCAGAGAAGTGACTTGTCCAGAGTCACACAGCTGTAACGCTGTAAAAGGATCCCCCAATCCTGAGGACTGCATCGGTGTTTGTTCCATGGCGATGGGCTTTCTGTGACTGATGAGGTCTTATCTAAAATTTCCTATCTCAGGAGAGGTATTTTCTCTGTGGTTACACACTAAGTCTGTTCCGTTTATCTCAGAATAATTTATTATAAAGCTCCGTCCATGACTGAAGGCCAAGGCAAGCCCAGAAAAATGGTATTTATCATTGGTCATAAGTTAAACTTTGACAAAAGATTCCTTCTGGCCTCATTTTCTTCTGTATATTTGACATCCCAGTAGAAGATTTTCACGTGAGCAAAGGATAACTGAGTTTTGTGCATTCAGCTGACCTGGCAGCAGCATTTGTCTCTGAATCTTGTTCAGAGTCTGGGTTTGGGTATCTTGGGAAGAGGGCGCTGAGGGTTTGTTGCTTGGCTTCCCTTTGTGCATCTGCTGCTGCTCTGAAGCGAGGCCGGTCCTGGGATGGAACTCAGAAGGGAATGATTAACTTCAGGACACCCCAGGCTAAACTAAGCTCTCACAATGACCCTACTCAACCTCCTGATCTCACAGCACTGCTGAAGGAGCTTAGTGGATTCCCAACCTTTTATTTTATTTTATTATTTATTTATTTTACTGCAAGACTATCAGAGACTTTGTTTTTTATTTTATTTCAATAGATTTACGGAGTACGAGTGGTTTTTTTGTAACATGGAGGAATTGTGTAGTGGTGAAGTCAGGGCTTTCAGTGCACCACCATCTGAATAGCGCATGCTGTAGCCAACAGGTAATTTTTCATCTTTCACTCCCTCCTTCTCCCCTGCTTCTGAGCCTCCGAAGTCCATTATACCACTCTGTGTGACTGTGTATACCTATTGTTTAGCTCCCACTTATAAGTGAGTACATGGGGTATCTGTTTTTCCATTCCTGTGATTCTTCACTTAGGATGATGGTTTCCAGTTCCATTTAAGTTGCCGTAAAAGACATTACTTCATTCTTTTTTATGGCTGAGTAGTTTTCCATGGTATCTAAATACCACATTTTCCTTATCCATTCATCAGTTGATTGGCACTTAGATTGGTTCCATAAATTTGTAATTGTGAACTGTGCTGTGCAAGAAACATAGAAGCGCAGTTGTCTTTTTGATATGACTTCTTTTCTTTTGGGTAGATACCCAGTGGTGGGACTGCTAGATTGAATGGCAGGTCTACTGCCATTGGGGCTAAGATGGTATCTCATTGTGGGTTTTTTTTTTTTTTGAGACAGAGTCTGGCTCTGTTGCCTGGGCTAGAGTGCTGTGGCGTCAGCCTAGCTCACAGCAACGTCAAACTCCTGGGCTCAAGCAATCCTCCTGCCTCAGCCTCCCGAGTAGCTGGGACTACAGGCATGCGCCACCATGCCTGGCTAATTTTTTCTATATATATATATATATATATATATATTTAGTTGTCCAGATAATTTCTTTCTATTTTTAGTAGAGACGGGGTCTCGCTCTTGCTCAGGCTGGTCTCAAACTCCTGACCTTGAGCGATCCACACGCCTCGGCTTCCTAGAGTGCTAGGATTACAGGTGTGAGCCACTGCGCCCAGCCTCATTGTGGTTTTAATTTGCATTTCCCTGATGATTAATGATGTTGAGCATTTTAAAATATGTTTGTTAGCCATTTGTATATCCCAGCTTTTTATAGTTCAACTGAGATGAAGCTATGGCTATCTTTTAAAGTTGTGATGTTAGATTTCATGACACTTATTTTATTGGTGTGTTTTGAATCTGAGTTCCCTGAAAATGAGAAACTGAGAAGACTGGTGAAGGCAGGATAGTTTATCTGTATAATCCTGTTTCTTTTCCGATCCCTAGGCAATATATATGAGTTCAGCCTACTGTTAAGATGTCCAGGTAATCAGAAGTATTACCAGTGCCAGGAAGATGGTGATAACAGGCAAGCAGGGTGGCAACAGCTGCCTTTAGTGAGCATTTACTATGAGTCAGGCCCTATGCTGTCTCGTTGATTCCTGTAACCACCTGGGAAGAGGGGTATCGTGACCTTCATTTCACAGATGAGGAAATTAAATTTCAGTGTTGAGTGACTTTCCCGAGGTCACAGTGTAGGACAGAGCAGAGCAGGGATTTTAAAGCCAGCTGACTTCAGAGCCTATGCTCTTAACCACTGTGACATTTGACTTTTTGTACCATCAGAGATCAGGTCCAACACCTCGATTGCAGACTCATTCAAGGTGAGTCCATTGAGGTGCTTCTTTGACTGTTAATACTACTGCATCCACCACAAGCAGGAGGATCTGTGGAAATCACAGCTGGTCACAAACGGGGAAGCGATCCCTGCACAGGGGGAAGAGCGGTCCTTTCTCAGTTGAGTGCGACAGTCTAAGCATGCGGTCTCGAGGGCTCGGTGCCGGGTCCCTGGGCTGGCTGCTGTCTACTCCAGGTGACATCCTGGCAATGCAGCCACTGGGCAAGCCAGGAGTCCTTTATGAACTCTCTGGTGGTTTGTGGACTAAAACGTGTACCTGGTATGAGCGTGCAGCGCTTCAAACTGCCTTTGTGTAGGAAAATTCACCAAAATGATGAGGGAAACAAATGCCATCTTTTATTATAATATTTTGATTCTGTGAAGTTGGTGACTTTTAATGCAGCTGGCTGAAATTGCTAACTGGCAGATTTCTCTATTCTAGCACTAGCCACGTCACTCACTGGAAGTCTTAAAATAAATGTTTAGGCAGAAGTTATTTTTAATTAGGAATTTTTTGTTCTACTTTTGGGGAAAAAAGTCCCATATTTTTTCTTTGGTGCTGTAATATTAGGAGTAACTTGGTTCTAAAATGGTTATACTGTTGAAATTCTTAGGCTCTTCCATAGACATGATGCATTTCTATTTCATGAAAGGACTGGTATCTGTCACACAAAGAAAGAAAATACAGAAAGCTGAATGCTTGTGTGACAGCTAAAGAGTGAGCTGCCAGCCCTGGGAGAACAGAAAGGCCTTGAGTGCTGAGTGTCCACCCTGAGCCCAGTCATGGACTGGGCTGGGGCTGGGGGAGTTTACCAAGTGGGTGTGACCTAGGACCATCGGCCTTTGAGAAAGACAATGAGTAAAACAAGAATGTTTGAGCAGGAATTAGGTCACCTTTGAAAGTTTGAAAAGCTGGAATGGGATTCTGGAAAACTGCCATTCTTAACACACAACTGTGTCTCCTTCCCCTGTAGATGGGACGCAGCTAGGAAACTGCTCCTGTTTCTGTGTGCAGGGAAACGCCTGACGTGAGCACAACAGGTTCGTTTTAGGAACCCATAGTCAAATTAATGTTTAAGGTTTCTTACAAAGTCATCAAATGACAAAGGCCTGGAAAATGCGCGCACATAGCTAAGGCAAAACCCGGTTCCGGGAGCCTCACGTGCAGCCTGCTCGCTTGTTCTTACCTACTCGGGGGCGTTCAGGAGCTTTTGGCACATGTGGCGTGGACCAGACAGCTGTGTGATCCTCAGGGACTTCACTACAGAGGAACTAGATGGGGGAGGGAGACAAAGGGACCCTTGCTTTCAGCTATCACAAGAGACTCCATCTCTGATAGCTGGAATGGATGGGGCATTTCCAAATGAAAAAGTCAGTTGCTAACTAAAATGAATATGCAAAGGTGCTTATTCCCAATATAGTAATATGCAGGCAGTCAAATCATCTGTCATTCGAGTTAATTTAATTATCAGACCACATTTAATTATCCAATACAAAATGTAAATAAAGTGAAGGGCTGACAGCACATACTAATTATGTTCATTATAATAATTAAATGGGAAGGAATTTAAAGGGAGTCATGAAAGTGCCATAAAATACAGGGAAGCTTTTGATTAAAACAACAACATTTTAATTAGAAACTGCAACCCTATAGGAAACAGATGATTCCTTCCATCAAGGATGAGGCATTACTTTTATTATCCAGGTTTTTCTTCTGAAGTCATCCTTGGTGTCATGGGGCTCAATCCTTCCAGTTAATAGACTAAGTGGTAACAAACAGAAAGTGCCAATCCTTTATGCAAAGCAGTTACCTAATCAAACAACCTTACAACAGTAGGATTTCAGGATCCCCTGTCTTATAAAGACACTAGCTGTTTCCCCAGCGGGAAATCAAGGATCCCCAGTGGATAAACCGGCTCTGCAAATTAACATGACCTATGACTAATGATATGGAAACTTTAAATGAATTAAGCATCATAATTTTTATGAAATTCCTCTGATTTAGAGAAAGCGGCATCAGGCAAAATGAATTCACTTTCATAAGAATCGAAGTGAGCTGTAAACTCACCGGACTGCCGGTGGTGAGGCTGGGCTCTGCCAGTTCTTGCTTGGTAATTCCTTGTCCTTCTCTGAGCCTCAGCTTCCCCACCTACAATATGGGGGAGCTGGACTGGAAATCTCCCAGCGCCCGTCTAGGATGAAGCTCCGTGAACCTGCGACTGAAGCTGGGGCGAGCGCTTAAAACTGCACTGACAACGGCCCCCTAGCAAGTGCTCACTTAGCAAATTACTGGGTTTTGGTAGGGGAAGCAGGAAGGGAATTTAATAGAACTAGTTTTTAAAATGAAAACCAACAGTTAGCTTTTCAGTTACAAAAAACTTCCCAGCTCTACTGGGGTAGGAGCAGTTACCACCTCAACAAGTTGAGGCTATTCCCTTCGCCCTGCAGAAGGAGCAGCCTGGAGTCCAGCACGCGCCGCTGAGCACAGCCTGCTGCTGCTGGGGAGGGCCTGTGCTGGAGAAGGCGTCCCAGAGCCAGGCCCCTGACACCTCACCCGTGAGAAGTCCCTGCTATGAGTGTCTGCCAGTGGATCCCTTCTATTAAGGCTGGGGGTGCCGAAGCAGATCAGGCTCATAAAGATAAGCTGCCGTGTAGTGGGCAGGCAGCTCACTAAGCTGTCTGCTGCGGACAGAATCTGGAGCAGGGTGAGGAAGATCTGAAAAGTCATGAAATGGCTTGGAGTCCCCATGAGATCATGCTGGTCTGTCTGTGGTTCCAGTCTCAGCCTTTAAAATGTCACATACTCATGGGGCTCACAGGGAAACTCATCTAGTACAATCCACTTCTTTTTTATTTGCTTTATTTTTTTGTGTAAACTATACATAACATATAATTTACCATTTCAGCCACTTTTATCCCCACAATTCAGTGGCATGAAGTTCATGTACAACATTGTGCAACTATCGCCACCATCCACTTCCAGAACCAACCTTCTTCTTTCCATAGTCAGAGATGCTCAGGCCTCAAGAAGGGAAAGGATTTGTCGAAGGTCCCCGCGCTGGGGGCAGAGTGGAGGTTGGAACCCAGGCCTTCCACTTGCTCAGCTGCGGTCCATTTGTGCTCATAAAACATGTCCGTTTATTCCTTCCCAGGGTCTTTCTGAGTCTCCTGGAAAGGCACACAGCTTCCAAGTTGGCATCTAGAGGGGGAGGATGGCAGCTCCTCGATGTGCTGCTGTCTGGTGAGCAGGCTCCATCGCAGTGGACAGTGCCTATGACGCCTGACTTTCTCACGCAATGTAAGGTGATCTGAAAGGTGCACTGAGTTGGGCTCTGCAAGCCCTGGATTCTAGCCCTGATCTCCCAGTGAGTCTCTGCGTAATGGCAGGGAGCTTCCTACCTCTTGGAGCCCAGTGCCTCACCTGGGCTGCAGCCTCACGGACATGCTAACAAGGCACAAGAGACAGCAGGCGGGAAGAACAGCATAAAGAACCCTGCAAATATGAGCGGTTGTGCTCAGAAACAGCATCTCCACAAGGTACCGTGTCTCAGCCTTTTCTGGTCACTGTCTTTTCTGTTAGTTTCTTATTCTTTCTCTGCTTTTTCTTTCCTTTTTTTTTTTTTTTTTTTTTGAGACAGAATCTCACTCTCTTGCCTGGGGCGAGTGCCGTGGTGTCAGCCTAGCTCACAGCAACCTCAAACTCCTGGGCTCAAGCAATCCTTCTGTCTCAGCCTCCCGAGTAGCTGGGACTACAGGCATGCGCCACCATGCCTGGCTCATTTTTTCTATATATTTTTAGTTGGCCGATTAATTTCTTTCTATTTTTGGTAGAGATGGGGTCTCACTCTTGCTCAGGCTGGTCTCGAACTCCTGAGCTCAGAACAATCCGTCCGCCCTGGCCTCCCAGAGTGCTAGGATTACAGGTGTGAGCTACCACACCCGGCCTCTTTCTCTGCTTTTAAAAATCATATTCTTTCTTCTCATAGATTGTTCCATTTCAGCAACTGCCCCAGAGCTGAAATGACTTCTCTGATCTTCTCCGAAATCAGAAGTGGATGTCGAGTTCAATATTCAATCCTTCTAAGCGGCAAGGTGCTGAAACACACAGTCTGGCTTTTTTCACTTTTCCAATTTCTTCCTCAGAGTGAGCTCACCTCTCAGCAGTGATCTCCGAACCCCACTGCGTCCTCTCCTTCCCCGACTGACGAGCGCCAGGGTCTCGGGCTCCTCGCCCGCCTCCTGTGTTGCCTGGTGCTCCCTCCACTCACCTCCTCTGCTCTCCTCCCGTCCCTGCGAGCCAAGCCGCAGCTTTCCCACCAGCTGGAAGCCAGGTCTTCCGCGCCCTCTCCAAACGCAAGTCCCCCGGTTCCCATTCACTCTGGAGAGCCCGAACGTACCAAAAGTGTGTGTTTCATCTAAAGGAGAGGATTAGTCTGTGATCCAGTATCTGCAGAAAAACCCTCTGAAATCCCACAAAGTTCTGAGTTCAGTAAGTTTATCATAACAGAGTTGGCTTAAGCAAAAAGTTTCAAACCATCACTAACACGGGACGCACTGAAAGAACCCACCTTCTTGCTACAGAACCGCACACAGCAAAATGTTACCAGACACATAGATTCCTCCCCTCTTTCAAATGCAGTAGACAGTGTCATGATCTATCGGAAACAATTTAAGTATGAAACAGGAAATTGCTAGGTAAACCATGAATGTCCATACAAGATGAAGCCATGAGCTATTAAAAACATTCACATGCCTGACAAAGACAAGGTGATGAAAAAATCTCACAAAGAGTGATTCTGACACGATGCTAAGCGAGCAGGACGAGAGCCTTTGTACAGCACAACCTCGGCTATGTCAAATTACTCATAGAAAAGGGGCTGGAAGGGAACCTGCCACAAGGCTAACATTGGCTGCCTCAGACGGGGAGAGCAGGACAACTGTGATTCCGTTTTGTTCTTTATACTGGCCCTGTCTTTTTATAAAAAACTTTTAAAAGAAAATAAAATGCAGTTTGGTAGGTTGAATGGATGCATGTAAAGAAAAAAATCCCCACAGAAGATTTCCCTCAACTCTCCTTCCCTGAGCAGCTTGTGAGCGACTTGGCACCCGATGGGCCTGGTCCCCAGAAAGGACAGGCACCCAGGTGGAAGCACTCGGAGGGAAGGACATTGCCCGAGTGCTGCTGTGGTGGGAGGGAGAAAGCTGCCTTCCATTCTCCTGTCAACAGAGTCTGCAGAAGAGGAACTTTTCTGTGTATGAAACTTATTCTGGTGGGGTCGAGATTTTCTGTATGTTAACCATGGAAATCTTTCTGAAATAGATTGCTTGTTCCTCAGCCTTCTTAAAAGGAATGCACTGAACATACACTTTGCCTCTGTGCTCACTCAGGTTCAGCATTAGCGACATCAACAATCATCTGGGAAATAAAAAACGGGGCTCAGTGTGCTTCTGAGCGCTGATGGCCGTGACCTCTGAGTTCGTGGGCCTGGGCTGCTTCCCCGGTCAGGGCAGCCGCTCCAGCTCGCCTCGCGCCGGCTCTGGCAGCACGGCCGTCTCCTCCGCCTGCCCTGGCCTAGTCTGCTGCGGCCGATACACCTAGTCAACATCCTTGTTAGAGATTTGTCTACAGAATTAGGGAGCTGAGAGTGAGGGTTAAGGGGTTTTCCGGAGGCCTTTTTCTTAGCTACAATCTATACAATTAAGGTTGCTGAGTAGGGGGCTTTAGAGAAATGAGGCTGTCAGTAATTATTATTCGATATGTTAGTTATGCCATGACTCTGGTTACAAAAATAAGAGAAACAAGGTGCTTTATTATTATTATTTTTTATAAACTCTGTAACAGATTTTCCAACTTCTTAAAGCAGTGGAGCCCTCTTTACAAATGCAATCTTGCTAAGACGTCAGATAATCAAAGCAGTTAAAAGCAAAACTACTCGAGTGCCTCAGGGAGTAGAGGCCGAGTCCTGTTCTCTCAGCCTCTCATCCGACACCACCTAGAAGCCTCTGAGCACGTACGCAGAAGCCAAGAGTCAAGAACGGTTTCATAGAGCACCAGACTGTGATACCATTTGCAAAGTGACCCAAGTTGAAAGATGCAAGCCACCTTATCAAAACAAAAGACTGATGGCTAGAGCAGCAGAATCTATGCGGTAAGGGAACAGAGGCTTCTGTATGGTTTAGGAATATTTTATTAAAAGCATTTTATTTTTAAAGCTCTAAGAGGAGGCCCTAGTGCTAATCTAGTGCTGATCAAATCTCTTTGGAGAGAAGAAGCTAGAGACATATCCCTGGAGCCTGGTTAAAGGGCTTCACGCAGGACAGATGGGTTCCAGCAGGCTAGCCTGCCTTTTCTCACTCTGATACCTCACACTCTCAGTGCTGGGGGAGCAGTCTAAGGCATTCGCCAGGGCCTCTTACCTGGTTATCTGGGTGGTTGACAGTGAAGTAGCCCACACAGACGATGACCTCATGAAGGAGGCTTTCACAGGAGACTTGGCTGCAGTGACCCAGCAGGGAGCTGGCCATGTGCCGGAATGCAAGGGACAAGCCCTCTGCCCCTACAATAGACTGACAAAGACAAGGGGCAGTTAGAACTCCCCAGCCCAGGGAGAGCCATGACTACAAATCACAAAGACTGGGCCCTGTGCCCTTTCTGCCACGGTGCTAGAAAAACATATTCCATTTCTACAGTACTATGCTTAACAGTTCAGGTCAGGGGTTCTTGCTCTAATAAATGACCATGATAAGTGCAATGTTTAACCTGAAAGGGATAGAGAATTGAGCACAGCAGGCCAAATTCCTGTACCATGTGGATCAAAACATTATCTACCTAAAGCATAGTTATTCATTTATTTTTGGTGACAGTGTCTTGCTTCGTTCCCCAGACTAGAGTGCAGTGGTGTCATCACAGCTCACTGCAACCTCCAACTCCTGGGCTCAAGTGATCCTCCTGCCACAGCCTCCTGAGTAGCTGGGACTACAGGCACATGCCACCACACCTGGCTAATCTTTTTATTTTTTGTAGAGGCAGTGTCTTACTATGTTGCTCAGGCTGGTCTCAAACTCCTGGCTGCAAGCGATCCTCCTGCCTCGGCCTACCAAAGTGCTGAGATTATAGGTGGGAGCCACCACACCCGGCCTCCGTTTTTAATAGTTCAATTTTTCTCATTATACAAATATTCTTACTGCAGAAAATTTGGAAAAGTATAAAAATAATAAAATTCACCTGTAAATCTACTACTTAGCTAACTTCTAATAATTCTTTTCTTTTTACCTGAAGGAGAAAATATTTTCTTTTACACAGAGATAAATATATATTTCTAATTAGTTATTTACATTCAAACAGAACAGAAATATACATAATAACTAGGTATTATTCAAGTAAACAGCTCTATAAACCAAAGGCTCCCAAAAGAATGTGAAAAAACAAAACAAAAAATCCCCGCCAAGCTATGAAGCCCCTCAGCAACGAGGCTTCTGGGATCCTTTCTCCAGACAGGCAAAGGGCTGTCGGTGGTGGGCAACTCAGGAGGAGAGTCTGAGTCTGTGTAGCCTGAAGATTCTATTTAATAAACATGTCAAACAGACAGAGCGACAGGAGGGCAAAGGCGACAGGCGAAGCCCACAGAACACACTCGCAGCCCACACTGGAATGAAGCCCCGTTGCTGGCCTGTGGGAAAAGGCAGCATTTTAAACTCATCTCTTGATGTGAAGTCTTGGTGGGCTTGAACCAGGTCTGATATGTTGCAGCTTGGAAGTCTCAATGAATTTACTTTACCTAACAGTGGGTGAAACAGGGTCCTTTTAGTGAGTATTGCCGAAACAAAATTACTGCTAAATTTTAAGAGTGCTTTCTGTCTGTTTCACAGCCCTGAAACAAAAAGATGTTTTTCAAGCCCCAAAGAGACTTTAGGAGGGCTTTGCTCCTTTAAATCAAGCAGTGACACCTTCTCAGCTCAGCCCTATTTAATTAGTCAAGTCCAGCATGCTGTGACCCAGTGCCCTCTGTTTAACCTTTGCTGATAAGAGCAGGTCAAAGGACATGAAAGCTTGAATATAAAAATTAAACCAATTTTTCAAGGAAACTGTATTTCCTTTTTAGCCAGAATTAATTGCCAAGTCAGTACATTGATTTGTTTCTTGAGACCACCTTCAATTGTAAAAACTGTCAAAGTGTATACAATATACAATATCCCTGATCTCAAGGCCATCTGTGCCAGTATGAATTCAGAGTGAAATCAGGCTCTTTGCTGAAGGGAGAAAAATATTTTGACAGCCTGATTAGTATACAATGAAATGGACCCTGCTAAGAAAGTCGTCTATGGATAACCTTTTGTTCCTACTACATGATGGATCCTCGCACAAGACAAGCACACAGACTTGTGGCTTTGAAGCCGCGTAGAGGAGCACTGGGAGTGCTGCGTTTAGTTCCTGAGTTTCTGACTCAACTCTGTAAGACGGTTTGGGTAAATTTCTCATCTTCAAAAACTGAGTCAGTCCACATTTCCGGAGGGCCTACTGTGTGTTAGCTAGCACACACCTTTATATAATCATATTTAATCCTCAGTCTTGTGAGGTAGGTGGTTTTAATCTCTATTTTACAGATAAGGAAACTGAGTCTTAAGGTTCCAATGACCTGTCTCAGATCACATAATTCGAAGTGCAGTGTGACAGCTCAAAGTCAGGCCAGTCTGACTGCAGATCCAGGGGTCTGATGAGGACGCCTCTCCAACAGATCCGCATTCTCGTGACGCATTGGAACCCAAACCACTAGCATGTCTGACATCATCTTGTCTGATTCTTCAGCAGGTCAAGCTATTTATCTCATTTCAGTTTTCTTCTTCAGTTCCTTTGAGCCTCCCAGGCAATTCAAACACTATTTCTCAGATTTTTCTGAGGTCACACCTATGCTGAGATATACACCTTCCTTCTTTGCACCTAAAATCTCTCTTCCTGTCCTTTACATACATAGATCCTAAAATCTTACTTTTGACATATAAGTTGTTTTGATGAACTAGACCAGGAGTTTCTCTGATCATATCTATCATAAAAACAGTACTTGTCTCCAAAACTCACCCATTGCTCTACAGTGCAAATACTGTGTATTTAATTTACTTGAGCATTATATACTTTGTAGACAGATGTTTTGTTTTAGCTGGTGAGGCTTATGTCTCTCTCCCCCTGAATCTGGAAGGCTTATGACTGATTCAATCAATAAAGTATACTTAATTATCTTGATATGTAACTGTATGACTTCTGAGGCTAAGTCATAAAAAGCCATGCAGCTTTTGTCTGGTTCTCTTGGAATAGTTGCTTTCTGGAAGCTTCCTCTTAGGACACTCCCACTCATAAACCAGACACCATGATGTTTTGAGAAGACCAAGTCACATAGAGAAGCAGCATGCAGACGCTCTGATCAATACTGCTACATGAACCTTGTCTTTGAGTTATCCCAGCCATCAAATGTGAGAGTGAAGAAGCCTTCTGGATTATTTCAGCTCCCAGCTGTAGCCCTGACATCATGGGGCAGAGACAAGCCATCTCCACTGTGATGACCCTGTCCAAATTCTATACTCATAAAATCTATGATCATAATAAAATGGTTGTTTGTTTATCCCACTAAGTTTGTTTGTTTTAAAATGCCTAAAAGTAACTAGAAACAATATGCTAATCATTGGTAAGTGTATTAAAGGCCCTGATGCTAAATTCTGGGCATGCAGGTCCTCTCACATGCTGATGAGGAGTCAGAGAGAAACATGTGCTGGATCTTGGGCACCAAAAGAATGGCGGCCAGGACCTTGTAAGGTCAAAGGAACAGGAGGAAGAGAAAGATCCTCGCAGGCTTTCCTGGCCTATGCTCTGGTTACGGGTAAAAGGTATCTGGGAACTGTGGCTGGGGAGAGAATGAGAAAGAGTCATGGAAAGCTTGACTAAAATAAAAGAAGATAGGAGAGGCAGAACGGAGATAAAACAAGCAGGAAAGAATTAGGAAAGAAATATAAAGTTGCATGAGAGAGAGAGAAGAAAGCAGCGAAGGTGCTAGAGAACTGTGAGAACTGGCCCAGAAAGGACGTAAGAGGCAGGGCATTTGATCTGAAAACAGCTGATGACTCTTGAGCCACCCTGGTGTGTTTTCATGCTGTTTCTGGCAAAAGTGGCTCAAGTAGGGGACAGTTTCGGACTGCATGTGGGAAAAGATCAGGAGAGGAGAAATCTTGGTTTTCACTTTGGTTGGGCATGAAGGGTTCCAGAAATAAGCTTTTGATTTTTCTAACATTATTGGCCAGCATGCCTAAAGGCCCACAGGTCTGGTTGAAGTTCAGTGGTGCTCCTGTTTTGAGTGAGGCTACAAAGGCCACCAGCTCACAGGAGAAGGGAGGGAGCAGGGACCTGAGGCTCCCTGATACTCAGACTGACTGACAGAATGGCTGAGTTAACCTAGATGTAGAGTACCCTGCAATAGTATAAATCCTGGTTAGAAGACCTGGGAAACTAGAAGCTAAGAGACGTTTTTAGATATTTGCTTTTTCATAATCTATGGAAACAAAGAACTCCATATTCTGAGCACATAAAATTAGGGTCCCTTGATTTCCAAGCTGCTTCCAGGCAGAACACAATGGGCTTGGATGGGCACAGATGTTACGTTCAATCTGATGCAAGAACCATCGACATTTTTTGGAGCAGATATCTTCCATTTTGGTGTGGCTATAAACTCCCAGGACTCTACATATTGCATAGCTAGTTACCATCAACTGCTTTGCAAACAACACTAAGGAAGTGATTTCTGTTCTTATGATGGATAAACTAACTGTATAAAATTGAAAGATACTAGATCCAATAGTACAACTTACTAATTTCCTTTTTTGAACAGAATGACATCAAAGAGTTGCACATTTGTCATCAGCTACGAAACAGAAGTATTTCTTCCATCTCAGAATGGCAAAGACAACTATTTCATACATTTGTATCTCTTTAAACTTTCTCGCTCTGAGCAAAGCAATTCATCTAAATTATGGGTTCATCACCTGCCAAGTTTGTTTCTTTTTTAACAAAATCACTTGACAGTTAATAAACTGAAAGAGAAAGTCTACTCCTTGGTGCTTGCTCTGTTCTAAAGGTTCAGTGTTTTTGAAAATTAAATTTTGTACACACAAAAAAAATCTGTTTCTAAGCTGACAGTCTGGTGTTATAGCATCCAACAATTTTTCTTTCTTTAGCTATAAATATGTAATTTATAGGGCTCTGCACATTTAACTATGCATATACTTTACATTGGACACAAATCAGTTAAATTATCCATAGAAAGTCATATCAATCAAAACAATTTATCTAATTTTGGTTCTGTTTATATAAGAAACCATTACTCTCCTTAATATTTAAAAGTTGATGAGATGATAATGCCTCTTTGTAAAGAATTCAAGACAAAAGTGTGGCACTGGGTGAGCATAGGCTGTGGGGTCAGAGAATCATGGGTACTAGTCCTGGCACGGCAACATGTAACCTTGGGCAAAGTATTATACTTAACTTCCAGCTTCTTAACTGCGAGAATAAAGGAGAAAGCACGTGAAGAACATCTACTACAGTTCCCAGAAGACAGTAGCTTAGTAAATGGTATATATATTATAATTCCATTTTTTGTAGTTTATTTCTTAGGCCCCAATCCAGGAGAAGAACCTCACAACATATCTACACTAAAATATTACCTCCTGGTTGGTTAACATCAACACAAACCAAGGCTTGGTACCTGAAATGCGGGCAGATCAAGAGCTGCAAAGCTGTTGAAGAAACGCAAACTCTGAATGGCCACCTGGATGGTGTTTGGGGTGTAACTCTCCTTGGGACTGGCAGTGCTGGGGTCCGAGATGGTACCGTGGAAGAGGACACAGTAGAGCATGTGCAGAACTCCAGCCAGGTCTGTGGCTTGAAGAGCAGCTGTCAGCCCTGTGGGATCCTGACGATTATTGTCAAATACGCAGTATGACCTGACAAAGAAACATTCAATTCTTTGAGAGAAACGTACTTAAAGGATGTCAGCATTTTTACAGGTCAAATGGAACAAGAGAAGCACACCGTTAAAAACAAACCATGTGAGTTGTGTAATAAGGTAACAGGAAACCTCCAGGAATAAATGCAGCCTTCTCCGCCAGTGTGCCGCGGCTTCCCTTCTCCTCCGCTGGGACAGGAGGCAGTGGGATCAGTGGCGACGGAGGGCGAGGCTGCCACCCGCCCTCCCCACACGCTGCAGCCTGGGTACCCCACTTCATTTAGTGCTTCATCTGGGCAGACTGGACGGTCTTATGAGAGCTTTTGGGACTCACAGGTCCAAAACACTGTAGCTTCCTTTCTGGATGCATGCAAGGGAATCTTCTTAGGGGAGGCAGCTATCAGAAAAGCATGAAGCCTCAAAAACCCAGCAGTGTGTTGGTACACTGCGATAGGGAGACCCTCAACAGCTTTTGGAGGCACTGTTCCAACACCTAATGGCAGGACAGGCTGTGGGGCCCAGAGTCTCAAGAACAAGCAAGTGCTGGATTAGGTCTACAACAAATCATCATGAAGTCAGCCTAGCAACTGTGGCAGGTAACGTTATGAACGAGCACGAAGAGACAATGGCAGTGGCCAATGAATTCCCAAAATCAATAGTAAAGCAGCAAGGGTTTGCTAAATCAACCAAATTCCTGAACTTGCATATACCTGAAGCATCTAGTGATTGAGAGCAGGCAGTTATAGTATACATGGCTGCCAAGCCTTCATTTACTCTTTTTTTTTCCAGAACCAGGACAGTGTGCTTCTGGCAGGGCCCTCTCCCTATTTACTGTGGCTCAGGGTTGCCCAGGCCTAGGGTAAGCTGCACATTTTATTTCTCTGGCTGTTCAGCATGATTCAGGGACAGCACATAGCACAATCGGAGTGAATGGGATGGAAGGAGATGGTTGGCAAGAAGTCCTTTTTCCTCCACAGGGTTTCGATCTGCGAAGATGTAAGGTCTGGAGTGACGACAGCCACTTGCTCTAACCACTGTACAAACTCTCAGGTCCCTCAGTGATGTTACAAATGGGCCAGTGGCCTTTCTTCGTGGGACTCAGCTTTTCTCAGGAAGGGTAGTTACAAATTCCCACTCACTATCTTCCTTTAATCTGCTACGATGTGCCCAATATTGAGCAGGAATGTGTTTATGTTTCTGGCATGGGATAATACCCTTTCCTAGCTTTTAACACTAACATAAGTTTTCTATTTTATTTGTGTGTAGGGGGTGTTGTTTGCCATTCCTTTCAGTTGGAGCCTGGGATAGAAGAGAGCTGTTGAAGATCTATGCTTACCTCATTAACTTGCCCAGAAGCACTCAAGAGACACCACTAATTAAATAAGAATTGGGAGGTGCAGGAGGGCAAGTTTCTAGTATCTTATCTAGTTTTCCCAATTCATAACTTATTTTTCCCAAAGGGATCATTTTAATTCATATTAATATTCATTTTAATTTGCTAGTTGCATCAAAGTAGTTTATTCATAACCGTGGCAAACATTTATGTCCTGAATGTGTACGGTTTCTGATATTGCTAAGAATATGACCATGTGATATGACATCCTTATATACCTTGTTCTCTTCTCAAGAAAGAAGCACTCTTATAAAATACTGTCATCTCATTTGTATGGCGTGATCTGCTAAGTACATTCACATCTTCTACCTTATCTCATTCTTACTGCAGTTTTTCATAGTAATAGTTGGTAGAGAAGGTCTTACTCTTCTCATTGTACACATGAAGCAATTGAGACCTACAGAGATAAGGTAAGATGTTTTAGGTCACACAAATTTGTTAGTAGCAAAAGCAGGGGTACTACTCAGACCTTTTGACTTCTTTAAGGTTAGTGCGTTGTCCAAGGAGCAAAACATACAGGCCAAACAGGAGGCAATCTCTTCTTTTTTCTCTATGCCTGCTCTTAAACCAAATTTTGTGGTATCGAACATTGTTAAAGTACGTAGAGAGCGTAATGCGATCTTGTATCGTTGTGGAGAGACATTTTTGTTTTATAGGACTCAATAAAAATAAAAGTTTAAGAAAATATACTTATTTGCTTACAGGTACATCTGAACCTTTACATAAACTTCTGTTAGCTAATGTCAGTTGGTCCTTACTTCCTTCCATTAAAGCTGAAAGAGTTAGGGGTCATACCCTGACTACAGACGTGAGTAGAGATTAATGTGTCTGAGTTTATTATATAGGTTCCAAAAGGGGGCCTGTGTTTATTTAACACTGACTGCCTTTTAGAACCAATGACAAGTCAGAAGACATTTCTCCCTAAAGCTCATTTCTAATAGGCTTTTAGAACCTTGGGGATGAGTGACATCATTGCTGGTGACAACAGTTTCACTGCTCTGTGATTCAGAATGCTGCCTTGCCCCTAACTGCTTGTGTTGTTTTTAAACTTTCGGGACATTCTAATACAGATTTTTAGGAATATAGCTTTATCATTTAAAACACTTCGTAATACTTAATCTCTCTGAGTGTTTATTAAATGCCATGAATTCACTGCTATTTCCTCTTCCAAGGAATAAACGCAAACAATTTAAAAGAAAAAAAAAAGTAAGTGAAGGTCAACATAACAGCTCCTCCCCTGCACCATTGTTTAGGAAAACACTAATAGATTTAACAGATTATCTGACAGATTATAAAACAATACGGCCCAGTCTTTTGCAAGTATTCTCCTAATGAAATCTAAATGTTGACTGAGGAAATTCAACTAAGTAAGCATTCAAGAACTCAGATGTGGAAATGATTCAAAATGCATATATTAAATAATACTGCTTCATGGAAAAGACCATTCACTTTAAAGTGAACCCAAGGAATATACTGGGGATAGAGGCGAGAGGGTTGGCTTCCTCAGGACTAATGTAGACCTGAAGGGACTTTAGAGAATGTTTACTTTTGAGTTAGCCTGAAGTGCAGATAATTTGTCCATGACCAGGCCACTGGCTCCTGTTGGTCTTAACTGTCAGTTATAATCACTTTAAGCCTAAATGTTTATAATAAAAAAGTAAAAGGCCTTATTCATATCAGGCATGGGTTATAAAGTTTTCTTTAAAAATATAGGGAAGATGTGAGAAATCAGATTTTTTATGTACTATCCTCTGAGATCTTCTTAATTTTACCAGATTTTAAGGTGCTTTTGTTTGGTCTCTAGGACTAGAGATCTTAGTGGGATATTCATTTCTGTTCATTAAAAGCTAGATTCAATTAGGAAAAACTAAAACTGGGCCATCAATATTCTTGCACACTGCCTGAAAACACCACTTTGCCTTGAAGGAGAGTGTAGCAGGGCAAAGCCAGTAGTGGCTTGCGCAGGCACAAACCAGGCGCCATCCGTTCCATCTTTGGTATTATAAACCATTTATGTACCAGGCCTTAGTTGGCCTAAAAAAGTAGCTGTGACAGTTCCATACTCTATAATCCTTTCCCCATTTGTTCCTGGTTCGTTTGCTCTCACTTCCCTAGTCCCCAGACTTCTGGCTTGGTAATATCCACTCTGAGCTCCTCCAGTGCTGGTGATCTAGACTGTTTTCCTAGCTTCTTGGAGTTTGGCTTTGTTCATGCCTTTAGTTCTGGAATCCCTGAGGCATCTTGCGAGAACTGCTGATATTAGCCCCTGAACCCACAGACCTGTACTCAAAGGGATTAGGAAGGGTGGGATTAAGTTATCGTCTCTCCCAAGTACAGAGGAGAACTTCACTGTTTAAGGAGAGACGAATTACTTCTCAGCAGTGCTCCAGCTTTCAGCTCTCACGTCCCAGGATATTCCAGGAAAGCCAGCTGCGTCCAGTGGCGGCATCGTTCGTCAGGCTTTATGGTGAGCACAGAGAGGCGGGATGCTCTGTCAGGTACTCTATGTAAAAAGCCAAATCACCTGTGCTCCAGGAACAGTGAGCACTCACGATGTGCAAGGTCAAGGAAGACCAGGCCCCTGTTCTAAAGGAGGTTACAGTCTAATTAGGGGCAAGTAGGTGTACCAGTTTCCTTGTGCTGCTGGAACAAATTGTCATAAGCTGGTGGCTCCAAAATATAGAAATTTATTATCTTACAGTTCTGGAGGCCAGAAATCTAAAATAGATCTCATTGAGCTATCTTCAAACAAGAGCTGTGTTCATTCTGGAGGTTTTAGGGGAGACTCGGTTTCTTTACCTTTTCCAGCTTCTAGAGTATGCCTGAATTCCTTGGCCTGTGACCCCTTAATCCATCTTGAAAGCCAGAAGCAGAGTGTCTTCTAATCTCTCCCTGATGCTGACTTTCTGCTTCCCCCTTTTACTCATAAGGACCCGTGTAGTTACATTGGGCCCCTGAATAATCCAGGATAAATCTTGTCTCAAACCCTTAATTGCATCTGCAAAGCCCTTTTG
Source organism: Indri indri (assembly GCA_004363605.1). Classification (NCBI taxonomy): domain Eukaryota; kingdom Metazoa; phylum Chordata; class Mammalia; order Primates; family Indriidae; genus Indri; species Indri indri. The sequence continues at coordinate 41,601 of RJWJ010006373.1, read as the reverse complement.
CCATGCAGGGCACATCCGCAGGCTCTGGGGATTGGGGTGTAGACATCAGTGGAGGGGCGTCATTCTGCCTGCTGCAGGGGGCCTACGCATTCATGATTCATTCATTCAGCAATATTTATTGAGGGCCTACTAGAGGGTAAGCACTATTCTAGGCACTGGGACTCAGCAATAAAATCTATGACCTTTTCCTCATAAAGCTGACAATTTAGTGCAGGAAGACATAAGAAACAAACCAGGGGAGCAGAGGATATCACAAGGAAATGAAGAAGTCAGGGTATGTGTGATGCTACTTTCTGGAAGGTGGTTGGGGAACCCCTTTCTAAAGTATGATTCAAGCAGAATTCTGCAAAAGACAAGAAAGGAAGTCATGTGGATGTCTGGAGGGAGGGTGTTTCAGGTAGAGGAGCAGCAAACCCCAAGGCCTGAAGCCGGAAGCCTGGAGTGTGCACGACATGTTCAGGAAAAGCAGGGAGGCCAGTGTGCCTAGAGCAGGTTGAGTAAGTGGAAGAGTAACAGGAGATGAGGTCAGAGAGGGAACAACAGAGGAGAGAAAGCAGAGCCTTGGAGACTGTTATAAGGTGTTTGCTGTTGAGATGGGAAGCAACTGGAAGGTTCTGAGCAAAGAAGTGATGGAATATTGACTTAGGTTTAAAAATGATCATTACAGCTATTGGCCTGAAAAACCTTTAGAAGGGCCAAGGCAGAAGCAAGGAGACCAACTGGGAGGCTGTTTTAATCCCCTAGGTGAGAGATGCCAGTGGATGAACCAGGATGGTAGCCATAGAAGTGGTGAGCAGCGGCTGCATTCTGAAAATATTCAGAAGGGAAAGCCACCAGGATTTCCCGATAGCTTGGATGTGGGTGTGGGAAACGGGAGTGAAAAATGGCTCAATGGTTTTGGACTTGAGTAATTGGAAGAATGTGGTTGCCATTTAGAGAAGTGGGGTAGAACACGAAGAGAGCACGTCTGGGGGAAAAAACCAGGAGTTCCGTTTTGAACTTGTTAAATTTGAGATGCCTATTAGTCATCAAAGTGGAGATACTGGATTGGAAGTTGTGTCAAATAAGCTTCCCAAGAGTAGGGATTTTTGTCTCTTTTGTTTCACAGATATATCCCCAGGTCTTAGAATAGTGTCTGACACACAGTATCTATTCAATAAATATTTGTCGAATAGCTGAATAAACATGTAAGCCTGAATTCAGAGGAGTGGTCCGGGCTCGAGATATTTGGGAGTTATCCACACATAGATGTATTTAAAATGAGAAGCTCATTCTAGTGAGTAAATGTATGTAGCAGTCTGAGGATTGAGCCTTGGGATACTTCAATGTTGAGAAGTTGGGGAGATGAGAAGCAACTAGCAAAGGAAACTGAAAAATAGTAAGAAAACCAGGAGAGTACGGTGTCCTAGAGGCAAAGTGAAGATAGTTTCAAAGAGGAGAAACTCATCAATAAAATTTACCTAAAAATAAATATGAGGACTAAAAACAGGATAACAGATACAGAAATGACCCTTAAGTCCTATTTTCAGATTATAAAAACTAACTGCATATGTTTAGGATGGGAAGAGGGTAAATGGCAGAGAATGAAACACGGAGTGTTAACAGTAAGTGGGGAGACGAAGACGGCCGGAGCAGCGGCAGCCGGGATGGAGCAGCGGGCGCGGTGCACCCATGGGCCGGAAAGTTCCCAAGGAAAGTGATTTCTGTGGTAAAAGTATCTGGAAACAATGTTACCTGAGGAACATTTGAAGGAATTGGGAAATTTAGTTCACAACGTGAGGACACGAAGGCTATCTTCAAACTGAGGAAGTATGTCATCTGCTATTTGTGACCCCAGGGTAGAGACATTACCAGGAAGCAGATATTAGATAAACCTACAGAAATTTTTCTAATAATTAGAATCCCCAAAGTGCAATGGGCTGTTTGGTGAGGTATTGTCAACATGTCCCTCCTCGTCCTGGAAGAGGGGGAGTCGCAGCCACTGAAGCGGCAGAGGGTCCTCGAAACTCAGCTGGGCGTGAGGCTGGATGATGTCTGAGACTCTGCTCAATTCTGAGAAGTTATAATAGATGCACATCTACTTTGAAGGTTATAGTCCCTCTCTCTCTCTCTCTCACACACACACACACACACAGAGCACACCACCCTCTCCCCCACTGCAAGCCTTTATGTCACTAATATATATACAGTAGCTGTAGGAAATGGGTTGTTTAATGCAGATTTATTAAGAATCTGGAGCTGTTGAAGGACATATCCTTGTCGAAGGAAATGGGGACGCCAGTGGAGCGGTGAGAGCAAGAGAGAAGTCAAGGTGGATACACGTATGTGTGAGCCCTATAAGACCGTCAGGACACTGGGTTAGAGAAGAGGGAAAACACAAGGACAATTAAAAAGGGAGAACACGAGATAGGCCCAGATTCCTGGGAAAATTTCCAATTACTTGATTATGAATTTTAGTTGAACTCAAAGAGGAATTTTTGAGAGGGAACCTTCCTGAGAATGGAAGTGACAGAGGATGAAATCAGCATGGACGTTCTTGTTGTTTGGGATCACCAACCTGGAGGAGGCTGGAGAAAGAGCAGGAGCGAGAAGACACAGTGGGAATGGAGGGTCCAGGGTGAGGTCACTAAGAAGAAACTTTGGGCTCTGGCAAAGTTCTGAATGGAGACCCAGGACAGTGGGGGAGGAAAGAGGTGACAGGCTCAGGACAGTCTTGGGAAAACTAAGGCTGAATGGATGACAGGGCAGGGAGGGGCCTATGGGGTGAGAAGGCAGGCAGCTCTGGGGACTGACAACAGGACACGCTCCTAGATCTTGGAACTGCAGGCCAGGCTTGTCCAATACTGCCTCCCAGAAGGGACGCTTCTCCCCTTTCTAGCTTTGGTTTTCTCATGCCGTGAACAGCAAAGGGCCCTGTACTGACACACTGGTTTTCGCTAGTCTAGTTGCTACTTTGGGCCTCTCTTATCTTTAGGATTTGGAAGTTAGGCTGCAGGGCTCTGCCAGAGGCTATGCTGTGTTGTCAAGTAGAGGAAATTGCTTCTGCTGCGTGAGTAACTGGGAGAAAAAAACTGTCACATCAGGGGCTGCCTGATGACTCTAGTACCCTCCTAAATGATCTTTCCGGCTACATCCTTGTGTCTCTAATCCATTCTTCGCAGAGTAAACAGATGCTCTTTTTACTTTTTAAGCCACTCTTCCGTTTAAAATCCTCCAGTGGCGTCCCATCGCACTGAGAGTAGAACTCAGATTTCTAATCTCTCTGTCCTCACTTCCTGGCCCTTCTCTGACTTCATCTCCTACCATTGTCTTTCTTAAGCCTCACTTTCCAGTACATCGCCTTCGGTTTCTAGAACATGCCCACCTCAGGACCTTGCCATTCCTCTCAGCTGGAACACCCTTCCTTTGGGTCTCTCCATGGCTGGCTCCTTCTCATCCTCAGCGTCCTCTCCCAGAGCGGCTTTCCCCGACCACTCCTTCTATAGAACCCCTGACCAAGTCACTCTGTCGTATCACCATGCTTTATTTTCTCATGTCACTTGGCATTAGCTAAAATGATCTTATTTGTTTACTGGTTTATTGTTTTTCTTCTCCTGTTAAACTACAAGCTCCATAGGAGTGTTGTCTTGTTCACCAAGCAAGCCTCAAAACCTTGGCAAGTGTCTGGCATACGGCACATGCTCAAAAAACAGTGATAAGTAAATATTTGCCAAAGAAATGGAAGGAAGGGAGGGAGAATTGATCTTAGCAAGGCATGTCAAAGAAATGAGGGCCTTGAATGTCTCCTTGAAAAAGAAGAACATGAGATGTGGACAGCCCTTCTTCCTGTGTTAAGAATAGGCCCAGGAAATGGGGTCCTGGCATGGGTCAATGGTGCACACTGGTATTTGCTAGCACTGCCAATTAACAGCTATTTCCTGAGCTCTAATTTTGTTTTGTTTCAGGTGCTTCGTGCCTGAAGGGGAGCTGCTAGGATAGTTAGTTTCTTTCCCTAGGGAAATCTTTTAAAAAGTATGTACATGGGGCAAGAGAACTAATGAACTGGAAATGTTAGGCAGATAGTGAGGGATTCTGGGTCTCCTAGGGAGAAAGTGGGTGCTGTTGCCCTCACCTTGGTCCTGCCCAATCCCAATTTTCCATACCTGGGGTAGAGGAAATACTCTACGAATCTGTCAATCATAACTCGGCACATCAGCTGCAAAAGAAAGCAGTGGACTCTCTGGCCCATGGGCCAAGCCACGCAGTTACCATAAAGTTTGGAAAGTGACCTAGAACCCACATGTGTAGTTAAGGCTCAGGTCATGTGACTCCCAACTGTCTAATCAAAGTGGTTCCATGGTGACTTCTGAACCACAAGGGAGGTCCCTATCCGGACACTATAAAATAAGATGCAGACCATAGCCAAGCTCTCTTCCTTTGCCCTTCCTTTTGCCTGCCCTGCTGCGACAATGGGTCCGGCATGGCATATGTACCATGCTCTGTAAACCTACAGCTTGCTCTTGCCCTATAATCCCATCTTTCTCTCCTCAATAAACCTCATTTTTGTGCTTGCCTAACTTCAGCGTGTCTGGTCATTCTTCGACTATGGGCGCACCAAGAACCCAGTTTCAGACTGAAACCTAACAGAAATAGACAAGTATCAAGAAAGAGGTATAAATACTATGTTCCATCTCGCATTTTTGAGGAAAACCTCCCTTTGGCTGAATCAGACAGGACCAGATTGGATTTTGGGAGAGAGAAGTCAAAGATGACTAAGGTTTGGGTCTTGAATCTGGTCGGATGACCAGAATCCTGAGCAGAACAAGGTAGTCAGGAAGAGCAGCCAATTTGGGTGAAAGCCAGTGAAGTCCAAGTTCCTGACAGGAATTTCAAGTGGAAATGTCTAGCAGGGCCTTGTTAGGAATATGGTTTGTGCCTTAATCTTACTTGCTTGGGCTTGATTTATTTTTTCCTACCTATTTTCTTTTGTTCTAATTTTATCATTTTTTAAAGAATGAAAATGTATATACTTCTGTAAGCTGTTGCAAATCTTTTTGGAACAAGGTAGGATATAACAAATCGATGTATATATAAAAAAGAGCACCTTGGGCAAGAGGTCAGAGTGACAGATGTGTTAGCTTCCATTTGCCCTGGCCCTGTCTAACTCTGTGAAGGAAGAATTATCAAATTCCCTTTTTTATGCGAGCAAATAGGCTTTGAAAAGCAAAAGAACTTGCCTCAGGTCATAAAATGGGGAGAGCAGAAACTGAACCCACATCTTTCTGACTCCCCAATCTGTGCTCTTCAACACAACCCTACATGTGGATTCTCCTTTTGGGATCCTACCCTCCTCAAACTACTAGAGCCAGTGAGAGTCCAACCGCAAGTGTGTCCTGGACATATTCTGCTGCCCTCAGCCTAGTGAGCCTGCACGTGTACTGACGGTCTCCCGCCACCGTCCGCCATCCCTTATGAGAATGGTAAGGCAGCGCGGGCTGCCCCGAAACTCTGGCCCTGTGGGCCATTCTCTGGCATAACGCCTAGCACACGGTGAGCACTCGAATTGAACTGCACCAGTGAAGTAGTCATTTTTCTGTCCCTTTGAGTCAACTAGCGCTTTCTGTCAGCTGGGATGGATCTTTCAGATGTCTTTATACTAGCACTTGCCCCGATGTGAGTACAGAGACAGCGCAAAAGTTCCTGCTTCTGCATTCTTCTCACTGTCCAGATCTGGAGGATGGGGACAGTCGCTCCTTTGCCAGACCACTCCCTGGACAGCGTGAGCAGGACTGCTGAGCTTGTGGGGAGACAGCCCACATGGAACACTTGGCCCAGGACACACAAAAGGTTCTCAGCAAATGTTACTTACCTTAATGCTACTTGCTTAGTCCTATTATATTCTCTTCATTGCCTGTCTCCCAATACCAGCAAGTCTTTTGTTCAAGGACAGTGACTAATGACAACGAAAGATTTAGGAGTAGGCTGACAGTGCCAAACAAGAGACTGCAGAGAGAAGGGAAGACAGCTGAGAACAGGAGACTGGGGACTCTTTTATTTTTAGGGGAGGTTGAACAGTGGCAGACTATGTTTTTAAAACATAACCACAGCAGTATTTCTGGTCCCACATGCTCTTCTAGAACCTTCATATTCCTCACCAAGAGGCAAAGTCTACTTCTCCTCTCTTTGAAGTTCGGTGGGACTTCATGACTTGTGCCTCGAGTGCAGTGCAAGTAGTGCTGTGTGACTTCTGAGGCTAAGTCATGAAAGGTGATGAGTTTCCACCTGCTCTCTCACTGCCACGATGCTTGTTCTTGGAGCCCAGCCACCATGCTGTGAGGGAGCCCAAATTAACCCGCGAAGAGACCCCACATCAAAAGGCTCCCGGCTAACGGTAAGCATCAACTATAGACATGCGTGAACAAGCACTCAGATGATTGCAACCTCCAGCCTTCAAGTCTTCTAAATGAGGCCCAGACATTACAGAACAAAAACAACTCATCCTCTCTGTACCTTGACAGAATCTCTGACCCACAGAATCTGTGAGATTAATAGATGGCTGTTTTATGCCATTAAGTTTTAGGGTAATTTGGCCGGGTGTGGTGGCTCACGCCTGTAATCCTAGCACTCTGGGAGGCCGAGGAGTGAGGATCGCTTGAGCTCAAGAGTTCAAGACCAGCCTGAGCAAGAGCGAGACCCTGTCTCTACTAAAAATAGAAAAATTAGCCAGGCGTGGTGGCGTGACCCTGTAGTCCCAGCTACCTGGGAGGATGAGGCAGGAGGATCACTCGAGCCCAGGAGTTTGAGGTTGCTGTGAGCTGGGCTGATGGCACTCTAGCCTGGGCGACAGAGCAAGACTCTTCCTCAAAAAAAAAAAAAAAAAAAAGTTTTAGGGTAATTTGTTACACAGACATAGTAACTGGAAGAAAAGCAAGGGAAAATACGAGGTGGGGTGAGACTGGGAGCAAGCAGACCTAGCACTAGTAGGTAGTGGCAGGGAGATAGACTTTAGCTCAGTGTAAGGAGAGACTTCTAAGCATCAAAAACTCATCGGTGACAGAACAGACTCCTCTGTAAGTAACAAGTGCCCTGTCACTGGAAATATTTAAATGGAGATTGGCAGGGGATTGAAAAGGTGCAAACCTGAATGAAAGACTGGCTAGGTGACTTTAAGTTTCCTTTCTGCCAACAGAAGGTGACAGCAGATTAGATCTGGGGTGCAAGGAGGAGAGATGGGACAGAGATGATGAAGTTAGAGCTGGATGCCTGAGGAGACGGGTGATACACACAAAAAGAGCGTCTGTGAGAGGATTTTTCAAGACATTCTTCCTTCCATTCCTTTTCTCTCTGGCCTAGACAACTGGTACCAGCCCCTCCCTTTCTGCCTCCTCTCTAACGCACTCTCCACGTGATACCTGGCCAATACGCCCAAAATATGGTACTTGGCAGGCCCAGTTCTGCACTCAAAGGCATTTAATGACACTGCTGTCACCACTACATCTCAGCAAATCTTTAGGTAGTTCACAGTCTTTTTACATTTACTGTCTCATTTGAACCCCGTGACAATCTGGGAGACATTAAAATTACCACCATATACATCTCAATTTCGGCTAAAGTACTCTATCCATTCTTCATATTTTTCTGCTTTGATGTCTATGCTTATGCTATTTTCTTGGTCCACCTTTTTCTCAACTCCAAATGTTCCAATCCTTCCCATCTTTCAAGGCTCAGGTTAAATTTTAGCTGTTCTGGAGAATAGCACATCCCTACAAACAACGAAGAGTGATCTCTCCTTTCTCTGAACTCCATCAAGGATGAAGATGATAATAGTAGCCAACATTTGGTAAGAATTTATTATGCACCAGGCAGCATGCTAAGTGCTTTTGATACTTCTATCCTCTCTATCACTCTCTGTCTTGTGCCGCGGCTATCTGTATATACATCTTTTTTGCCCTACTAGCCTACGAGGTCCTTTAGAACACAACTGATGTCTGAGTCATTTCTGCTTTCCCCCAAGCCTAGCACAGGGCCTGGCACAGAGCAAGTGCTACATAAATATTTGTTCAGTGAATGAATGAACAGGCAGGCAGGCAGGCAGAGTTAAAGTTTACCTTTGCTTGAACAAATGGTTTTCAAGCATCCTTAAACACTTGAGAAGCATTCATTTATAACGGCACAATTAATAGGCTAAATCACGAATCATTCTTATCTTTTCATGGCACAGGATGTTGGCTAGAACACATTTTGTTATTGTAGTTTAGGAATGTGAAAATGAAAAACACAAATACATATAACAACAAACTTCTTTTTGTGTAAAAATACTCTAGAATTCAGAATAGTCTTCTCCAATGGATCAGAAGGAGCCAGGTTTTACAAACGCCTCTCTTCAGTGTAGTTGTAAGGACTGTAAACACTTTTACTGTGGGTCCACTGCCTCCCAGCCCTCTTGCCATTGTTCTAGCACAGTTATGAATACGGTAAATGACTGCTGACTAAGTTAATGGGCTGTGTTGTCTGCAATTTATAATCACTCATTACTGTTCTGACCCTATTAGTTGTGCTAAGGAGTAGGGACCTTAAGGGGAACTCAATAAGCCTCATCCAGTTATGGCAGTTGAGTTGCTGCCCTGAGATTTGAAAACCATCCTTTTCTTTTTACTTCTTGTAGGATCAAGAACAGAAAACTGATAATAGTAAAGGCCAAAGAAATAGGCATTTCTGAAAGTCCTATTACAAACTGTTGCATTTTGCTTAAGTGATTAAGAATTACAGTTTGTGAACAATTCCCATATATAAAATTCTGGAGTAGTCCTAACATAAAATCAATCTTTTCACCAGAGGATCACAATTTAAATTTTTACTTAAGAAATACAAGTTCATTGTTCAAAACCAAGCCTGGTATAAAAGTCGTTGGCTAGCGCTTTTCTCCCCCTCATTGAAGCAAAGATTAACAGCACAAATTCTGACACCCAAATTGTCTTTCAGAAAACCTAGGTAAAAATTAGAAGATTAAGTGCACAAAAGGAGAGCAAAGCAAAGGCAGACCTGTGGTAATCACCATCACAAAGGCCAGGCCGGGGCAGACTGCAGAGTGTTTACTCAAAGTCTCATGCTATCAATTAGGCTGCTTAATTATCTCAGGGTCTGCTAGTACTAGACGCAATTTTTGAAGGCCTCTCTGGCTCCTCTTTCTCTTTCATTCCTGCCTAGTCACAAAAGGGCTCTGAGGACAAGCCTTCCTTGACTCTCTGGCTCTGGCTGGCTTCTGGTAGCCAAAATAGGCATTATGTGAATTACTCCAATAAAGCAAAACCCGCACTACATTTCTTCTTAGATATGGCTGTGACCTAGAGCAGAACTCTATTTAATACGTATAACAAAATGCTTGAACAGGTCACTGTAGTTTATAGTTTAGAAATATAATTCCCATGAAGAAATGGGAAGCAGTATGAAATGATCTATAAATATCGGAGATAAACAAATCTGGAGGGGTAGAACAAACTCCCTATATCCCTGTGGTTTGGTGGTGTTCAGGGAATGTTGGGAGACTGAAGGATGAGAATTCCTAGGTAAATTAAGCCAGGAACCACTTGGACATTTTTTCTAAAATAATCTTTTTTTTTTTTTTAAACAAGTCCTACTAATAGAAATTTGCCGAGCAACTGAAGTTTGAGAAGGAAATTATATTGGGGAAAAATGGATAAAGAATTATTAAAAACAACCAAGAGCTAATCATTGATTTATTCAAAATCCATATACTTATATAGAAACAATTATAGTTCATATATAATATAGAAAATATAAAATTTTGTTTTAAATTTTTATATAAAATTTACTATATGTATAAAATATATAATAAATATAAGATAGACATGCTTAAGGATTATCCAAGTAGACCAAAGTCCATACACGTATGTATATGATAATCCTGTATCATATACGATAATATTTCCACTGTGAAAAACTGCTTACATGTCCTCATTTGGAGACTTTACTGTCTACCACTCAAAATTTTCAGAACCCTGGGGTACTGCAGACGCTTCCCTCCCTCTCACCTCCCACATCGTCAAGCCCCGTGTTACCTCCCCTACATTGATTCCACTTCCTCTTAATGTATTTGCTCCTCTCTGTCTGCACTGACCCTGCAGATCCCAGCATTTCTCATCTGGATCGTGCAAGAGCCTCTTTATAATCTGTCTGCCTCCGGGCGTGTGCCACGCCGGTCACGGCTGCGCGTTTCAGGAGTGGTGGCTCTACGGCAGCGATCTGATCCTGTTACTCCCTCTGCAACGACTTCGGTGGCGTTCCGCAGCCCGTCTGCCCTTTCATCCGTTTGAGGCTCCCGAGAACTCACATTTACACAGCTCGTTTGATATCTCATCTCCTGCCACTCGCCACAGTCGCCCTACTGCACGTCAAACTGAACGCGATACAAAGCCTGTGTGTCCCTAGCTCTCGGTGTGGGCTGCCCCACAGCAGACCCTGAAAGGACAACACGGATGCAGACGGACTGTTTGTGGGGAAGTGGAGCAGGGAGGCGGGAGGGAGAAAGCGGCCGAGGATGTGCTGACGACGTTACTGCCAGGCCTCTGAGAGACTAGGGAGCACACCTCAGAACTGTCCCGCCGAGGGTTAGGAGAGCTGGTGTACTGTCCCCAATCTATTATTCGAGGTTCAGTCCTGGAGGTATTAACTCCCTTGTACTCTGGCAAATAGTCCTTGTCCAAAGAATATCATTAGGTAGAGAAATACCAGAAGCCACTGGCAGGTGACCTCCAGGTGAACCGAAGGCACCAATAACATCTGTTATACCCCACAGTGCATGCAGTATGCCCCTTTTCTCAGCTGAACTTTTCCCTCCACTTGTCCTGGATCCTTTTAATTCTGCCTCTTGAAGCCTTTTCTGACCTCCTCTGGGAGCGCTTCACTTCCTCTGCTGTGACACTCTCTTCTGCTGTGGCTTTCGTGTTGTAACTGCTACAAGTCTGGCCCCACATGAGACCTGGGCTCCCTGAGGGCAGTGTCTTCAGTACTTAGCTTGATGTCTGGCATAAGGCAGATGCTCAGTGAGGGTCTTCAGGACAAGAACATGACTGTGTGTGTTAGGGAAAAGAGGGTCCTGTTTTCTACGTACGTATTACAACAGAAAATTTTCAAAGAAATGACATTTGTGTTCTTACATTTTGAATAATATAAAGTTAAGTGTAGGAACACCAAGCTAGAAATCTTGGGTCCTAATTCAAGTCAATTGCTTTCCCTATAAAAATGAGTGACTGTGAATGACCTTTAGGTTTCTTTAAAGTTCCACAGATTTCAAGTGACTGAATCTGCGTGTAAATGAAAGCTGAAGTCCACAAACTGTACAACAACCACATGTAGAATTACCTACATTTGTGACAAATTTCATGGATTCAAGAAAAAAGTACAGTTGATGCAAATTTGAGATACTGGCAGGTTTGTAATGCTGTGTATACAAAAAAGCCAGGACCAAAAGGGTCTCCTGAGTGACAGGATACCCCAGGGAGGGGCCTGGCCACCGCAGGGAACTAGCTGGGCAGAACAGCGGCCTCCGAGCTGGCACGTGCCACTGCACCGGATGGAGCTCTGTACTGTTGCCAGCCTCTGTGTGGTATGGTGCCACCTGATCCTGCTTAGGTCACAGACTCACAAATAGTCACTTTCTGAGTTCTCATGTAATCCATGGAAGGTAGGCTTTGTCTGCATTTCTTGACAGGAACAGACAAACTTGGAACACTGAATACAGCCCATGGTTGGCTTACCTGACATCTCAGTCTTAATCTGACCAGAAATGTGACTGATGGTGAGGGCCTGGCAAGAGCAAGGAAGAATTAGGGGGGTTTAGGGATCCTATGTATAACAAACTAAAAAATGTTAAGTATGTTTATTTTAGAAAAAAAATTACATTTTTTGAGCCAGAGACTTGCTCTGTCGCCCTGGCTAGAGTGCAGTGGCATCTTCACAGCTCAAGTGATCCTCCTGCCTTAGCCTCCCAAGCAGCTGGGACTACAGGCAATGCCACGATGCCTGGCAAATTTTTCTATTTTTTGTAGAGATGGGGTCTTGGTCTTGCTCAGGCTGGTCTCAAACTCCTCAGCTCAAGCAATCCTTCCACCTTGGCCTCCTAGAGAGCTAGGATTACAGGTGTGAGCCACCACGCCTGGCCCCTCTCTTAAAATGTTCCAAATATAGTCATTGGTATTCTGTGTACATTGAATACAGACAGATAATACTTCTTTAAGAAGCTAGACTTTAGAAGTTTCAAATAATTAGTTTTCTTCTAGAAAAGTCCCTAAAAAGACACAATACACATAGGTGCTGTTTAGAATTTAATTGTAGGAAAATTATTTTACTGAACATCCTCAATATGCCCCCTATGTCATATGCCTTTCAGAAACACGGAGTCACTGTTGTAAATGATTCTGATTTGGTGGCGAGGAAAGAAAAGAACACATGGGGGGTTTCCCCTGTCTTTCCCGGAGAATTATTGTTTTTGATGACAGGGCACAGGGTGGGATGGGGTAGGGGTCTAAATAGCCCAACGAGGCCAGTAGTAGTCCATGGCACACTGGCTTTAATCATGCCCATGAGTCATGTGTGACTTCAGAGAGCTACTGTATTTGGATGCCTCTCTTCCCTTATTCGTGGAAGTACTTTGGAAGAAAGGACGGAGGGAAAATAAATAAACCTAGAAGACTATAATTGAAAGCACGCGAACGATGGTGATGAGCACCGTGAGGCTGTGTCGTGTCGTGCTGGGGCTTGATCTAGTCTAGCTTTGTCACTGATTCGCTGACTCAAGGAGAGTCCTTTGAGACCTTTGGGTCTCAGTAGAAGGACTGAATGATTTCTTAGGTCTCTTCCAGCAGGGATAGTCAAGTTTATGACACCAACAGGAAGTATAGACTCTGGCAGGAACATGTGGCCAAGAAAAAAGAGAAATAGAATATACATCTCAACACGGAAAGCCAATGACAGAGTAAGAACAAAGAGGAAAGGATGACCACTTGCATCCCTGTGAAATGGCCCTGGGATGGGCACAATTCAAGAGATGTTCCGAAAGTTGAGTGTAGGCTGAGATCACATAGAGGCCTTACCTTCCGGTGACAGCCAGGCACAGCGTGCACATTCCGTGTAAGAGTCCTGTGGCGTGCTGCAGAAACACGGCCATCTTGGGATTCTCGTCCACCGGGCCTTGCACCGAGAGGAAGCAGGCACACAGTCTGTCGATCAGACCTACGTTCACCACGTAGCTAGATGTGGGGGAGAAATATACGTCATCGATCTGCATAGACCTCAACATCTTCACCTTCAATGATAAATTTTACCATACATGGGCTTGGACCCCCTCAACATGGGTTTAAGTAAAGCATCTCAAGCAATAATTTCCTTAGATTTAGTTCTGAATAATCAACTATTTCTGTAAGAATTTTTTTCTCTCTTCTCTTTCTTCGTTACTCTGATATTGCATTTCAAGAAAAATGAATAAAAATGATTATTCGATCATTTTTACTGGTCCAAAGAGTCTGACAAGAGATGAAGTGATTTATAATGACCTTTATGCCCTTAAAAAGCAGTTAGATAGAATGAACTAGATAGAACTCTAGCATAGCAAAGTGACTATAATCAACAATAAGTTTGGCATACTTTAAAATAACTAAAAGAGTGGAACTGGAATGTTCCTAACATACAGAAATGATAAATGCCTGAGGTGATGGACACCCCAATTACACAGATTTGATTAATTCAAATTGTATGCCTATATCTAAACATCACATGTACCCTATAAAGATATACAACTATTAATATTATGTACCCATAAAAAGAATAAAAAAAATACTAGGGAGCCAAACTCATGAGAATGCAAGGAATTAGAAGATACAGTACAATGATTCAACCCAGGCCCTCTTCTAACAACTAAACTGCTAATGCCAACTGTAGGTTCTCCATTTTTTAAAAACCCCATCACCATTAAAAGCATAACAAACAGTGAGAATCTAATTGATTTCTGTTATGAAAAGTACTAGTCCTGAGGGTTGACAATAACATTTAAGAGGTTACTTTCATCTTTTTTAACCCAATAAACAGTTTTTTGGAGCTGTTTATTAAACTGGACTGACAATAGTAACTCCTTTATTAGTCCACAAAGCAGCAATCATTGAAAAGAATATTTTAAGACTATAAAGGACCCTGTGGATACATCAACCTTAGCTTAGAGATTTTATACACACTCGATGCTGCTGCATTTACATGTGTGGGAAGGGTAGGACCGCAAATACAGCAGGTCTGCAAATCCACCCATTAACTTTCAGAGACACGTACAAAGGAATTGAGATTTCTGTCTGTAAGTGTATGGGGATTCCCAATGCTATTCATTTACCAACACACCTTTTTGTAAAAGGAAGGAGAATCTCACAAATAATCCATGTTTGGAGCCATCTCCAAGTTCCCTACTGAGAAGGTGCAAAGCAATGCCCCGTTTCTCCCTCCACATCAGGAAATGTGTCACCAGGCTGCTGAGCACCACCTACAGTTTTGAGATTGGGAAGTATGACGTGATGACCACGAGCCCTCATCCCTTTTAAGTGAAGGAAACAGGTAGACTGATACATGTACTCACTGAGGATCTTCTTACAACCTGATTTAATAGAATTAGACTTTTTAAAATTGGCTTTTATATTTGCACAGAACTTTTCAATTAAGAAGGTGTTTTTACCTTAATTATCCCAATGAATTATCCCAAGAACACTATGAGGGAGCAGACTGTGAAAGCTTTGGTTTTTGTCTTCCCAGAACATTCTTCTCTCCTATTCCATGTGGTCTAGGGGGCGGGGGGATGTTAAATATAGTACCCTCCTGCTAAAGCAGGAGTGAGCATCTGCTCCAGAATAGTCAAAGTACTCATCATCTTGGTCATAATGACTAGTTCCAGGATGGTGCATGACCTAAGGAGGACCAATTAGCACCTTCTGTGGGATTAATATATGACCACAGGAAAAATCTCTTTCCACTGGGGATACCTAACCCAAGAGATACAACCCTGGGGATTTGCTGGTAGCCAACTTGTTACATGGAGAACAAGCTTATAGAATAAAGCCAAGTAGAGATGAGTAGAACTGAGAGAAACAGACAAAGCCCTAATGGCATACAGTCATGTGCTGTTTAATGCAGGGATGCATTCTGAAAAATGCATCATTAGGTGATTTTTGTTGTTTGAACACCATAGAGTGTACTTACACAAACCTAGATAGCATAGCCTACTACACCCTTAGGCTATATGGGATAGCCTATTCCTCCTAGGCTACAGACCTGTACAGCATGTTACTGTACCAGATACTGTAGGCAACTGTAACACAATGGCAAGTATTTGTATATCTAAACATAGAAAAGGTATAGAAAAAATATAGTATTATAATCTCACAGGACTATTGTTGTATAGGTGGTCTGTCATTGACCAAAAGTCATTATGCAGCACGATTGTATTTAGAGCCTTGGTATCTAGCTCCAAACCTTGACCTTCCCAGGTACACAAGCCATTTCACTATTTTTACTTACGTCATTTCAAGTTAGTTTTCTAAAAGAGTTCTAACCATAGAAAGTGGAAAATTGTTTTTTCTGATTATAAAAGTAATACAGGCTCATTATAGAAATTTAAATAGTAAGCAAAAGGAGAAAAAGAAGTGGAAAAAGTTGGCCATAATTTCACCTTTTAAAGACAACCACAGTTTGATAAATTTCCTTTCATGTGTTTATATTTGATTCTTTCTCCACATGACATACTGAGTTTTATTCAACTTACTATTTTAAGCCCTTTTTCTGTCATGATAATATCTTTGTAAACATTATATTTTAAATCTTTAAAAATTACATTATTAATAGTTTTAATATAAACCAAAAATAGACAGAATAGGACAACAAATCCCCAAGCATTTATCACACAGCCCTGACCACCATCAACCCATGGCCAATCCCACCCCCATCCACACCCATTTTGTATGTTTAAGCAAATTCAAGGCATCGAATTATTTCATTTTTAAATGTTTCAGTTTGTATCTCTAACAAATAGAAGCTTAAGAAAACACAACCATAATACCATTATATCTAAAATCACAATAATTTCTTAATATCATCAAATAACTGGTGTTCAAATTTCCAAATATATCATAAATGTCTTAACATTTTTAATAGTTTTTTAAAAAAGTTAGAATCCAAATAGGAATACACATTGTGACTGGTTAATATGTATTATGTCTGTTTTTAATCTGTAAATTACCTCTTTCTTTTTCTTTTTTTTTTTTTACCTCCCTTGAAAATTTCTTGATGAAACCTTGTTGTTTATTTTATACCCTGTGCTAGACATTGAATTTTGCTGATTATATCCCTGTGGTGTCACATAATCTTTTTTCCTGAACTACGTATCTCCAGTAAAATGATCTAGGTTCTAGAGGTTTGATTGGATACATAAACATCATTTTTTTTAATGGCTGAATATTCTACTAGTGCAATATTTTTGGAACTTTTGGTTGTTTTCAATATTCACTATCATAAACCATGTTGTGTTGAACATTTTGTGTAGAAATCCTTGCCAGATTTCAGATTACTTTCCAGAAGCAGAATTTCTCAGTCAAAGGGTATGTACATTTTTAGGATTCTTGATATGGGTAGCCACACTACATTCCACAAACGTTGAAGCAATTTACAGTTCCATCAGCAGGGTATGAGAAAACCTGATTTATGATGTGAGGTTGGTATTGCCATCCCCATTTGATAGACAGGGCAACTGAGGCTCAGGGAGGCCGAGCACAGCCTGAGCAAGAGAGCTGGAACCAAGATCTTCTGACTCCTGGTAAGAGCGTCCTTTCCCCTAAATACGCTACTTCTCTGCAGCATTTTTGGGGTCCTTATTAAGGTCTAAATTTTAAAAACAAGGATGTAAAATTATTTCTGAGACCCCTCTGAGACTCATAGTCATCACACAAAGGTTCAAAACTACCCAGTAAGGACGAAATGGCTTAAATGGGTTTCCTGTACTGACCTTGAAATAGCCAGAAAGGAGGAAAGACTCCAAATAAGTAAAGAGATAAAAAAAAGAAAAAGCAAAGCAAACCAAAATGACCACTGTTGAGTAGGTGGTCCTTTCTGAGTGTGGTCTCCTTTGGTTACTGGGCCATCTATGGTGCCCACTAATGAGTCAGACTAAGGTATTTCCAAACTGCATGGGTCTTGAATCACTGCACGGTCAATCTTTAAATGACTGCTTAAGAAGATGCTTAACTAAATGGCTCTAAAGGTCAGTGTGGAGAAATTCATCTTGCCAACTTCATAGCTTTGAGGAAGAACGTGGAATCTTCTAATGGATACTGAGATCAAGCGCAGCATATCTTTTACATTGCAACTGTTAGGTTGAAATTACAATGTTGAGACTGTTAAACCATACCCAGGATGAAAAGCTTTAATGTAGAAAGCCTCCTAGTCCTTTTGGAGCATGCATCCTGGGAAACACGCTGCTACGGACGGTCCCGTAAATGAGCCTCTCCATTTGCTTTACCATTTGAGACTTAAAATGAGTCCTTTTGTAGCTTTCTGCCATTGGAATTTATAAACTGAAAGGGATGTTTATGAATGTGGTATGTAAAGAGTTATTGCTGCTTCTTTGTGCCCCCTTGTCCAGCTTCCCACCCTCAGACCACAGCTGAAATAATGGCTTACCAGGGTTCTATCCTTGAATGAGGTTTAGTAAACTCATGCAATTCCATGGTTTCAGCTATCCTTGATATGCTACTAATTCCCAATTCTGTCCCCAGGCCTACTTCTTTTCTGAACTTCTTACCTGAAGTTCTGTTTATGAGTATTTCCCTTTGGGAGTCCCAAAGTACCCCTATAGCAATAAGTTCAAATAAAACCTCATTATGTCTTCTGAAATCTCCTCCTCCCAATATTCTTGTCCAAGTGAATGTCACCATTCATCTCACAGTGATGCAAGAAATTTGGGAATAACTATTTGTAATCATGCATTCATCCCTTCGATGATTTCTAAGCATGATGCTGATACTAACCTTCAGGATCCTCTTAACACAGAGGCTGACACAAAATTTCTATACTTTATAATTAATTCTGTAATAGACGTATGTTCAAAGTATTACTACAGTATAGCAGGAGGGCCTAATTTGGGCTCAGTGGGTCATGGATAGCTTCTCAGAAGAGGTGGCATCTTAAGATTTGTAAATGAATTCCCCTGATAGATGAGGTCCAAGGTTGAGGTAGACAGAGGTTATTTCTACCTACAAAATAGTCCTGAATCTTTTTTGCTTCCATCCCAACTGTTACTGCTATAGTTCAGACAAGGTCATGCCTTCTCAAGCTAAGTTACTGTGTAATTTTAGAAAAGTGACCTGACCTGTTTGAGTCTCAGCCTCCTTATCTCTGAAATAGGGATGATGATACATACCTCACATGGTGAAGTCGGTCCCTTCATCTATGGCTAATTCATGTTCACCTTCATTATAACAGTGTTTTTCTATTCTTTCTTCGTATTTTCTCTGTTGCACTTCTACTGTTTCCTTATTTGGTCACACCAATTATTCAACATTTTAATTCTATCTTCCACATCTCTTGTCTTCTTGCTAATCACATGTGTGATAATCTTTGTCCTTTCTCTCTGCTATTTTTGTGATTTTTTTCAACAAAGTGTTTTCTACTGAGATATAAATTACAAATAATAAATGCACAAACCTTACGTGTTTGGTCTGACAAGTTTTGACAACTATATGAACCCACGTCATCATCAATCAAAACAAGATAGAGAACATATGTATAATCCCAGAAGTTCCCTTGCTTTCTATTGAATCCCTTCCCATCTCCATATAAATAAAATCATTCAAAATGCTCTTTTATATCTGTCTCCTTCTGCCAAGCTTAATGTTTTTGAGATTTATTCATATTGGTGCATGTGACAGATGGGACAGTAATTTCCTTCTTTTTACTGTTGATTAGTATTCCATTGCATAAATACAGGTTGAGCATTCCAAACCTGAATATCTGAAATCCTCCAAAATCTCAAACTCTTTTTTTTTTGGGGGGGGGGCAGGGTCTTGCTCTGTTCCCAGGAGTAGAGTATGGTGGCATCATCATAGCTCATCATCATAGCAGCCTCCAACTCCTGAGCTCAAGTGGTCCTCCTGACTCAGCCTCCGGAGTAGCTGGGACTACAGGTGCAAGCCACCACGCCTGGCTAATTTTTTTATTTTTGTAGATATGGGTCTCACTACTGCCCAGGTTAATCCCAGGCTTTTTGAGTGCTGACATAATGCTCAAGGGAAATTCTCATTGGAGCATTTCAGATTTTGGATTTTCAGATTTGGGATGCTCAACCAGCAGGTATAGTACAAATATTCCAAAATTTAACAAAGTAAGAAGTATAAAAGACTATGGTCCCAAGTATTTCAGATAAGGGATACTCAACTTGTATGTCATGTTTTGTTTATCCCTTCTTCTGTTGATGGATGTATAGGTCATTTAAAGTTTTTGGTTATTATGAATAAGAATGCTATTAAAATTCATGGGCAAGTCCTTCTGTGGGCATGTTTTCATTGCTCTTGGGTAAATACCTAGGAGTGGAATTACTGAGTCATAGGATAGATATGTTTAAACTTTACAAGTTGCTAAACAGTTCTCCAAAGTTGTCGTTCCATTTTATACTCCCAGCAGTAATGTTTCAGACCTCCAATTGTTCCACATCCTCACCAACATTTGGTATTATCAATCTTTTTTAGTTTAGCCACTTTACTGGATTTGAAAGAGTATCTTGGTGTCATTTTATTTTGCAGTTCCCTGATAACTAATATACTGAATACTTTTCTATATGCTAATTGGCTATTTGCCCTTCTTTTGTGAAGTATTTGTATCCAAAGAAATCTTTCCCCATCCCGCGATTACAAAGATATACTCCTGTTTTCTGCTAGAGGTCTTATGGTCGCAGCTTTTGTGTTTAGATCTATAATCCATCTCATATTAATTTTGTGTGTGGTGAGAGGTTAGTTTTCTTCCATATAGATATCCAGTCGTTCCAGCACCATTTATTAAAAAGACTTTCCTTTCCCCACAGAATTAATTTGATCCCTTGATCAAAAATCAATTGACAAGAGGTTGCCAGTGGTTGGGGAGAAGGGAGGGATAAATAGGTGGAACTATATGATACTATAATGATGAATACATGCCATTATATATTTGTCAAAATCCATAGAACGTACAATACCAAGGATGAATCCTAATGCAAACTATGGACTTTAGGGTGATAATGACATCAACATAACTTCACTGATGGTAACAAATGTACCACTCTAATATGGGTTGTTGATAGTGGGGGAGGTTGTATGTATGTGTGGGCAGGGGGTTTATGGAAACATTCTGTACTTTCCACTCAAAATTTTGCTGTGAACTTTTAAAACTGCTATAAAAATAATCTATTTTTAAAAGAAAGCTTGATCAGCCAAAAAGAAATTACTTGACTATATATGTCTGGACTATGTATTTCTGGGCTCTCAATTTTCTTTTGACCTACTGGTCTGTTCTTACACCAATACCACATTGTGTTGATTAGTGTAATTCTACTATAGTAAGTCTCAAAATTAGGCAAGTCCTCTTGATTTTATTATTCTTTTCCAAAATTGTTTTGGCTTTTCTAGATTTCTAACATTTCCATATAAATTTTAGAACTGAATTTATAAATTTCCTTTAAAAGCCTACTGGGATTTTGCTCAGGATTGCATTGAATCTATAAATCAATTTGGGAGAAACAATATTTTAACAATATTGAACAGAATTCTGATGTATGGATATATCTCCATTTATGTAGGCCTTTTAAAATTTCTCTCAATGTTTTGTAGAATTGTTGCATCTGTTTCATGAGATTTCTTGGAGATGTTTGATATTTCCTGATGCTTTTATAAATGGCACTGCTTTTTAACTTTTAGTTTCTAATTATTTGTTGTTATATATAGCAATACAACTGATTTTTGTGTAAGTTGCATTTGTATATTCCAACTTCGCTAAAACCTTACTTATTAGTTCTTAGTATTATAGTTTTTTCCTTTGGTAGATTACATAGTTTTTTATATATGCAATCATGATACCGCAAATAACAACAGTTTTACTTTTTTCCTTTACAAACTTTATCCCTTTCATTTCTTTTTTTCCTTTCTTATTGAACTAGCTAAAGCTTTCAGTACAATGCCGAATAGAAGTGGCAAAAGTAAATACTCCTTGCGTATTCCTAATCCTAAAGGAAAAATGTTCAATCTTTTATCACTCATATAATTTAGCTATAAGTTTTTCCCATCTATTCCTAATTTGCTGGATTATTTTCTAATATCATGAATGGATGTTATATTTTGTCAGATGCTTTTTCTGCATCTAATGAGATAATCATATAGTTTCCTTTCTGGGGGGTCAGTGTCAAGAGATAATCCTCCAAGGGTCTCACATTTCCGCATACCTTGCGAGCAGATAAACTAATAGCTTTTGCTCTGGAAAACCTTTTCTAAAATGTTTGGGTAGGGAATGGTCTTAGAGATAGTGTCTTCCTTTAGAGCAAAGAGAAGGTTTGTTGGCTGTCCAGTATAATAAAGATAATGTCTACCTTCTGGGCAAAGGTTGAGCAGGTCTGCTTTTAGCCCATTAGCAAAGATTGGGGGTTCCTAAATGTGTGGGGTCTCCTTAGCTGTGATACAAACCCATGCTGCATGTGCAGCACCTATCTGGGCCCACCATGTGTTGTTCCTGTGGGACAAGAAAACTAAACTGATGAGAACAGAAAGCTCAAACTGCTTTGCTATCTATGAGTAACAAGGTCCTTTGTCTCTGACCCAGGAGACTTGTATCTTTTGCTAACATCCATGAAACTGGCAGGCTAACTTGTTAGCATGCAAGAAGGGTAAAATCTCTGACCTTTTATGGTTCTTAGCAAGTTAATATGGTAATTTCTAAATGTTAAAAACTAACCTTGCCTTCCTAGAATAAACTCGCTTTGTTGTGATATATTATCCTTTTATAGTAAGCTTTTTAAAAAATATACAAGCCGACAAGTATTCTCTCTTCTCCTTTGAGAGAGCCTGTTTGTGATTAGTATTATTTCTACCTTAAGTCTTTCATAGAATTTATAAGTAAAGCCATCTCACTTGAAGTTTTCTTTGTAGAAATATATTTTTGAAATAGATTTCTGTTTTGGTGGAAAAACAACTTACAGATTCAAACAGATCAGCAAACCTCAAGAAGAATAAATACAAAGGGAACTATACTTATGCAGATTATTGTCAAATTGCTGAAACTCAAACATAAAGAAAAATCTTGATAGCAGCCCAAGGAAAAAGGACATATAACCTACAGAAGACAAATGACATGAATAAAAGCTGATTTCTCATGAGAAATAATGGAAGCCAGAAGACAAAGAAATGATATCTTTAAAGTGCTTAAAGGGAAAAGATCTGTCAGGGATGAAAAAAGACCAAAGAGCAAATGTAAGAAATTGGGTGTGGCATATTAATAATATTAAACAAACTAGATTTCAAAACAAGGAGTACTTAACACAAAGAGAAATAATGCTAAAAGTCCATTTCATCTGAAAGATGCAACCGTTCTAAACGTGTATCTAATAATAGAGTTTCGAAATGCACAAAGCAAAACCTGGCTGACTAAATGGAGACAAATTCACAATCATAGTTGGAGATTTTTAACATTCCTCTTTTAGTAACTGTTAGAACTAGAAAAAATTAAGAATATAGAATGATGTTGTCCAGTACAGCAGTACTAGCTATATGTGTTTATTTAAGCTTTAAGAGGGTAAATTTAAATTTGGAAGGTAAAAATGAAGTGGGAGCCACATTTGTGTATTTTTCCATTTGTAAGGTGTAGTCATAGAGACATTTGGTTTATGAAAGTATTTTGGAGACTGAGAGACAGGATTTGGGCATCTGTTTTTGGGTGGCTTAGATCTAGTTGAGATAGCATGGTTCTGGAGCCCCCATCTGTGGTAGTGGTACCTTCCTGATCCCTGGTTCAGGCTAAGGAACGGAGCTATTAGCCTGAATAGCACAAATGGGTCAGCACAATTCTTGATTTTGATAGATACAGTTGTTCTTCAGTTTTGCAGTGCTATTCTGAGATATTTCATACAAATAAAAATCCAAAGCAAGCAGGAGTAGCTATACATATATCAGATAAAATAGACTTTAAATAAAAAGCATTAAAAAGAGATAAAGAAGGTTATTACATAATGATAAAGGGATCAATTGAACAAGAAGATATTAAAAATTATAACTATATATGCATTCTACACTGAAGCACCCAGATATATAAAGCAAAAATTATTAAACCTAAAGGGAGGCAACACAATATAGTAGGCAACTTCAACACCTCACTTTCAACAATGGATAGATCATCTAGACAGGAAATCAACAAAGAAACATCAGACTTAAACCGCGCCATAGACCGAATGGCACAGATATTTACAGAACATTCCATCTAACGGCTGTAGAATATACACTCTTCTCAACTGCACAGGGAATATTCTCCAGGACAGGTCATATATTAGGCCACAAAACAAGTCTTAACAAATTTAAGAAGACAGAGATCATATCAAGTATCTTTTCTGACCACAATGGTATAAAACTGGAAATCAACAAGAAAAACTTTGGAAACTACAATACATGGAAATTGAGCAACATGCTCCTTGACCAACCAATGGGTCAATGAAGAAATTAAAAGGGAAAAAACAGCGGTGAACTAGCACCTCTTGTGTTATCCTGGATGGAGCTGGAGCCCATTCTACTAAGTGAAGTATCACAGGAATGGAAAAACAAGCACCACATGCACTCATCATCAAATTGGTACTAACTGATCAACATTTATGTGCACATATGGTAGTAACATTCATCAGGTGTCGGGCAGGTGGGGGATTGGAGGAGACAGGTATATTCACACCTAATGGTGCAGTATGCACTGTCTGGGGGATGGGCACACTTGTAGCTCTGGCTCGGGTGGGGCAAAGGCAATATATGTAACCTAAACATTTGTACCCCCGTAGTATTCTGAAATTTAAAAAAAAGATAAAAACAAAAACAAGCAAACAGAAAAACCCCAAAAAGAATAAATTAAAAGGAAAATTAAAAAATTCCTTGAGACTACCGAGAATGGAAACACATAATACCAAAACCTATGGGACAAAGCAAAGGCAGTCCTAAGAGGGAAGTTTATAGCAATAAACACTTACATTAAAAAAGAAGACAGACTTCTAATATCCTAACGATATACCTCAAGCAACTAAAAAACAGACAAACAAACAAAAAGAAAAACCCAAGAACAAATTAAACCCAAAATTGGTAGAAGGAAGGAAATAATAAAAGCACAGAGCAGAAACTAATGAAATACAGACTAAAAAAAGTTCAAAAGATCAAGAAAATGAAGAGTTAATTTTTTGAAACGATAAACAAAACAGACAAACTGTCAGCTATACTTAGAAAAAAAGAGAAGACTCAAATAAAATCAGAAATGAAAAAGGAGACATTATAATTGACACCACAAAAATACAAAGATCATGAGACTATTATCAACAACTGTACACCAACGAATGTGATAACACAGAAGATACAAATAAATTCCTAGACATATACAACATCAGATTAAGTTATGAAGAAGCAGAAAATCTGAATAGACTAATAACAAGTGAGGAAATTAAATCAGTAATAAAACGTTTTCCATCACAGAAAAGCCCAGGACCTGATGGTTTCACTGCTTAATTCTACAAAACAGCTGAAGAAGAACTAATACCAATTCTCAAAGTATTCCAGAAAATTGAAGAGGAAATACTTCCAAAGTCATTTATAAGGCCAGTATTACCCTGATTCCCAAACTGGAGAAGAACACAACAAAAAAAGAAAACTACAGGCCAATATATTTAATGAACACAGATGCAACACAAGATATTAGCAAACCAAATTCAACAGCATATTATAAAGGTCATTATGATCAAGTGGGATTTATCCTAGGGATGTAAGGATGGTTTCATATACACAAATCAATAAATGTGATATACCACATTAACAGAAAGAAAAATGATAGGACCATTTCAATAGATGCAGAAAAAGCATTTGATCACATTCAACATTCCTTTATGATAAAAACAAGTTAGATACAAAAGGCATGTACTTCGACACTATATAGGCCATATATGGCAAACTCACAGCTAACACCGTTACTGAGCAGGGAAAAACCGACAACTTTCCTCTAAGATCAGGAACGAGACACTTTCACCACACCGCTTCTATTCAACATAGCACTTGAAGTCCTAGCCATAATAATTAGAAAAGAACAAGAAACAAAAGGCATCTGGATTGGAAAGTAGGAAGTCAAATTATCCCTGTTGAAGATGATATGATCTTACATTCGGAAAACCCTGGCTGAGGAGCAGTGGGCGAAGATACCACCTGCGGGATAACGGCTGAACGCCTCTAGGTCGGGATCCCGCAGGCGGAACCACACGGCAGCGCTGCGGGGCCTCGGTTGGCCTCCTATAGCCTCGTTAGCGGGTCCCCGGCTGTCCCTGCCCACACACCCCGTGCTGCGCGCCGGACCGGTCTGGAGTGGAGCACCCCGCATCTTGGAAAATGGGGTGCAGCTGGAAAGGCGGCCGCTCCCTCGCCTGTCCAGCAACGCACGTGGAGAACCTCGGCGTTAAACCCTTCGCAGACAACCTGCAAGCAGTTCCGGGTTTCGTGCGCAGCAGAGCAGCTCCCCTGCTGCAACCTACTGGAAGTCAGCCCAGGACACAAAGGTCGGTAAAAAGAGGAATAAACATTTTATTTTATCTAAAAAAAAAACAAAAATAAAAAAAATTTTAAAAAAGAGAAAACCCTAAAGGTTTTACAAAGAGCTGTTAGAACTAATAAATAAATTCAGTAAATTAGCAGGATACAAAATCAAAACACAAAAATTGGTAGTGTTTCTATATGCTAGTAGTGAACAACCTAAAAAAGAAATCATGAAACAATCCCATTAACAATAGCAATAATAAAAATAAGATACCTAGGAATAAACTTAACCAATGAAGTGAAAAGTCTCTACAATGTAAACTATAAAACTTTAATGAAACAAATTGAAGAGGACACAAATAAATGGAAAGAGATCTTGTGTTGGAAGAATTAATATTGTTAAAATGATCAAACTACCCAAAGCGATCTACAGATTTAATGCAATCTCTATCAAAATACCAATGATATTCTTCACATAAATAGAAAAAACAATTCTAAAATTCATATAGAAGCACAAAATGCCCCAAATAGCCAAAGCAATACTGAGCGAAAAAGCTGGAGTCATCACATCACTCGATTTCAAAATATATACAAAGCTATGGTTACCAAAACAGCATGATATGGGTATAAAAACAGACACACAGACCAATGGAATAGAATAGAGAGCCCAGAAATAAATTCATGTAATAATACCTACAGCCAACAGATTTTTGGCAAAGATGACAAGAACGCACAATGGGGAAAGGACAGTCCCTTCAATAAATGGTGCTGGGAAAATTGGATATCCATATTCAGAAGAATGAGACTAGACCCTTGCCTCTTACCATATACAAAAACAAACACAAAATGGATCAAAGACTTAAAACCTAAAACTATGAAACTATTATTAATAGAAGAAAACATAGGAAAAATGCTTCATGACGTTGGGCTGGGCAAGGCTTTTTAAAATAAGACTTCAAAAGCATAGGCAACAAAGCAAAACTAGACAAATGGAATTGCATCAAAATAAAAAGCTTTTGCATAGCAAAAGAAACTATTAACAGAGTTAAGAGATGACCTACAGAGTAGGAGAAAATAATCTGCAAACTATACATCTGACAAAGGGTTAATATCCAGAGTACATAAGAAACTTAAATAATTCAGCAGCAAAAAACCAAATAACCCAATTTTAAAATGAGCAAAAGATTATTTATTTATTTATTTTTAGAGACGGGGTTTCATTATGTCACCTAGGGTGGAGTGGAGTGGCCATTCACAGGTATGATCATAGCTCACTACAGCCCTGAGCTTCTGGGCTAGAGCAATCCACCTGTATCTGCCTTCTGAGTAGCTGGAACTAAAGGCACGTGCTACTGTGCCTGGCTAAAAGATCTTAATAGACACCTTTCAGAAGAAGACATACAAATGGCCAACAAGTACAAGAAAAAATGCTCAACATCAGTAATCATCAAGAAAATGCAAATCAAAACCACAATGAGATACCTGCTCACTCCAGTTAGAATGGCTATTATCAAAAAGACAAAAGAAAACAGTGTGGGCAAGGATGTGGAGAAAAGGAACACTTACATATGGTTGTGTGATCGTAAACTAGTACTGTCATTATGGAAAACAGTATGGGAGTTCCTCAAAAAACTAAAAATAGAATTACCATGTGGTCCAGTAATCCCACTACTGGGTATATATATTGAAAGAAAATGAAATCAGTATGTCACAGAGATAGGCTGGGCGCAGTGGCTCACGACTGTAATCCTAGCGTTTTTGGGAGGCTGAGGTGGGAGCATCACTGGAACTCAGGAGTTTGAGACCAGCCTGAGCAAGAGCGATACCCTGTCTCTACTAAAAGCAGAAAAATTAGCCGGGTGCTGTGGTATGTGCCTATAGTCCCAACTGCTTGGGAGGCTGAGGCAAGAGGATTGCTTGAGCCCAGGAGTTTGAGTTTGCAGTGAGCTACAATGACGCAGGGTCTCAAGCTCTACTTGGAGAGATAGAGTTAAGACTCTGTCTCAAAAAAAAAAGGAAAAGACATCTGCACTCCCATGTTTGCTGCAGCAATATGCACAATAGCCAAGATATGGAATCAATCTAAGTATCCAACAATGGATGACTGGATAAAGAAAATGTGGCATACATACATAACGGAATACTATTCAGCCACAAAAAGAATAAAATCCCATTATTTGTGGCAACATGGATGGATCTGGAGGTCATTATGTTAACTGAAGTAGTCTAGGCACAGAGAGACAAATAGAGATGGGCCAGGGGTGGTGGCTCATGCCTGTAATCCCAGCACTTTGGGAGGCTGAGGCAGAAGGATTGCTTGAGGCCAGGAGTTTGAGAATGACAAATTTGGCATGATCTCATTCACATGTGGAATCCAAAAAAAAAAAAAAAAAAAAAAAAAAGTTGGTGTCTTAGAAGCAGAGAGTAGAACAGTGGTTACCAGAGACTGGGGATGGGTGGGAGGAAGGAAGGATGAGGAAAACTTTGTCAATGGGTACGAAGTTACAATTAGACAGGAGGGATAAATTCTGGTGTTCTATTGCATTGCAGGCTGGCTATGGTTGACAATAAAGTATTGTATATTACAAAATAGCTAGAAGAGAGGCTTTTGAATGTTCTTACCACAAGAAATGACAAATGCATGAGGTTATAAATTAACTACCCTGATTAGATCATTATACAACATATATACTGAAACATCAAATTATACCTCGTAAATATGTACAATTACAATATGTCGATTAAAAAAAATTAAAAAATCTGGATCTTTAATAGCCAAATGATATTGGTTGGATATACTGTGAAAGGCCTTTTTATTTATTTTTGTATCCCAGGACCTTGTGTAGTGTCTGGCACAAAATGAGTACAAGTGATCATACTTTGAAAAATATTTCTGGCTGGGCATGGTGGCTCATGCCTGTAATCCCAGCACTTAGAGAGGATGACTTGAGGCCAGGAGTTTGAGACCAGCCTGGACAACATAGCAAGACACTACTCTACAAAAAAATAAAAAAATTAGCCAGGCATGGTGGTGCACCCCTTTAGTCCTAGCTACTTGAGAGGCTGAGGTGGGAGGATCACTGGAGCCCAGGAATTCCAGCCCAGGTGACAGAGTGAGACCTCATCTCTTAAAAGTAAATAAATAAATAAAAATATGTTTTCCAAGAATCCTTTAGATGTAGAAACTTCACTAAACCATGCAAAATAATAAGAATAAATACTGTAACTATCTTATCTCTCTTAGTTACCTTCCTACCTCTCTATGCCAGATGAGAAGGAAGGGACAGCTGTCAGGGTCTGCTCCTGTTCTACATCAAGAATAAAGGCCAGAGAACAACTCCAAAGACTCTACTGGAACACTTTCCACTCAAATTCACAGCTGACAAAAGTGTCCAGGTGGTAACAGGAGTGGAGTGAGATTTCCTGTCAGTTCTTATCTGGGAAGGTGAGAAAGCAAGTATGGACATGATTAAACACGTTCTGTTTGCTACACTAGGCAGATAGGAGATATGGTTTGTGGTTCTATACACAGGCATCATTGAGACAACTAACAATGCATTATCTGTAAGCAAACAATATTTACCACCAGTGTGGTTCAAATCAGAGAAAGATTGGCATGGGTTTGTTCTGAAGTACCATGGTGGTCAATCGTCCTTTTTAAGTCCCATGAGTTATTAGGTTTGGCAGATTACCACTGCAGTCTTTTACCCCAATACCTTCTTTCTTTAAGAAGGATTTGGTAACTGTAATAATATATGTGAAAATGTACGTATTTTCCCCTGGAAGGCCCACTGGAATTGCAATGAAGCATTTGGCTGGGTCTTCCGCCTCATCGCAGCTGAGGCATGTGGCTAAGTTGTCTGGACGACAAGAATGCAGGGTTGCTGCTTCACAGGGTGGCCCAAGGGAGAATGCTGGGACAGAATGGCATTCATCAGCAGAGAAGGCTAAGTTCTACAATGACCGAAGGACATGGGGAATTGAATGGGATCAAGCAACTGAGAGCAAGGCCAGGGAGGCTAAAAGTCAAGTGCTGTAAGATAAATGGTTGTAGACCCAAAAGGCCTGGTGCTCTCTGGCAATAAATATACGTGGGGAAAGAGGGCAGGCAGATGGAAGGGATAAGTGAACAAAGTCATCAAGGGTAAGAAAGATACTGAATGAAGCAACTGCTCCTGAGAAAGAACTACAAGAAAGCAGAAGAAATTTATGAACTGCAAAAGAAGCAAATGCAGAGGAGGGCATTCTCCCTCTCCTATTAACCTACCATAAGCTTCAGAGAGCAATAAATTGCATGGGTTTTGGGAGTCAGAGATTAATGCAGACCACAGAAGAGTTGCTGATAGGTGGAATAGGTAACTGATTAACACCAGATGGAACCCTGTTGGGAAATTAAATGTCCTACCTGATTCAAAATTCATGAGGGAAAGTGAGTTCAGATGCCAAAGTAGGAGTAAATTTCCCTGGAGAAAAGGTGACCTTAGAAGGAAGCAGGGCTGACCTTTAACAGGTGTCAGAAATTGCTGCATTTGCGAAGTAGAAAGAATACAGGTGTTGCGAGTCGAGATAGACATGAGTTCCAGTCTCAGCTCTCCTATCTAATTTTTACTTTATTTATTATACAACCCTGGGCAAAGCACTTAATCTGTCTGAGCAATTTCCTCACCTACAAAGTCTGAATTAGAAATCCTCTACTTACAGGGCTGCAAAGCCTCTACTACAATAACTTACATGTAACGGCAACTCCGTAAATGGTAGCTATTATTGTTGTTTTAAGTCTGAACCAAATTTATAACCAGAGGTGAACTGAGATAGGGGGATTCTCAGAAATTCCCTGAGTTGGAAAGAGTGGATATCAAGGAAGCTGTAAAAGCTCCAATGTTACATATTCTAATATCACGTGTTTAAATATCAAGAATGCCCGCTGAGCTCTAACTATATTGCTCTTCATTAAGAGAATTTTTCTTCTGTACAAAATGTGCTTTTAAAAAATCCACTGTCCTCTTCTGTGTTTTCTAAATTGTTCTTCTCATTAAGCACATATTATTTTTTTAATTAGGAAAATGAACTTATTTTAAAGAGGTGGAAAAGAGACAGACAGACAGACACACCATCTGCTACTGCCAGAGCCCGAGCAGCTGAGGTAAGGAAGTGGCAGTGGAGTGAAGGTGAGAAATCTGAGAAAAGTCTACAAGGTGTTCAAAATCCTCCATTGGGAACTTGTGCATAGTGTTGCGAGAGCCACTGTCATCATGTGGGCCCTAAGATTTAAATTATTTTAAGATAATTTTTTAAACAAAAGAATAAAGTTTTAAGAAATCTAGCAATTTTACCTGATAAGGTCCTGAACTCGACTGTTAAAAGCATCACCTTGTGAGGGTTTGTTTTTCATTTCCTGTGTTGATATTTTTGGTGTAGCTGGCCGGCTGTTTCCATCTGGTCGATTGGCAATCAGGCAGCTAAAAACCACAGCACTGACTTTGAGAAGTCCAGTTGTTAAGCCTTCAAAAACTTGTTTATTTGTATTTCTTCCCAAAATAGCATTATTTTTATCTGGAACATAAACCTAGATGAAAAAAAGTACAGTAAATGTGTTTCAATAAAACCACCAAAAACCGAGAAGATTTAGAACATTTCTGGAATCATAAATAATTTTGAAATTCTATAGGTGACAATCTAAAATGTTCAAGCATGTTGGCTCTGAAGTCAGATTGCTAGTTCAAATCTCAGCTTTGCCCTCACTAGCTGGGTGACCTTGGAGAACGTTACTATTCATACTTCTAAACCCTAATAAGACGTATCTATGTGCTAGAGTTCTTAGGAGGATTAAATGAGTTAATGCACATAAAATTCTTAGTATATGCATAGGCACGTAGTAAATATTCAATATTTAATTGAGTAAATTACATTAAAAATTATATGAATTCAGAAAACAAACCAATTGATAAACTGACAGCATTGTTTCTTGTTAGAGTGAATTTTAAAAATATCTAACCTAAATTCCTCTATTTGGGTTAAATTTGCATTTCTTATTAAAAAATGGCAGAATGGTCTTTTCGTAGTACATATGGTTACATTCAGCGCTCTCTGTGTACAGTTCACAGGAAGTAATGTGGTCATTAAAAGTGGGGCTTGGAGCCAGAACCTGGGCTTGGGTTCTGCCTCTGCAGCTGTAGGACTGGAGACAAATTCCTTGCCTTCTGCATCTCCCTACCTCCCAGGACTACTGTGAAGTTCAAATAAGAAGATGAATGGGAAAATATTTAGTAAACTATTATATTCCACAAATAGACTTATTTAGTGACAACCAGCCTTTGCCTCATTTTCACTCTTTACCTGTACTAATTCCATCAAAGATAGAGGAATAAATGATTACTTGGATCCAAAAGAAGGATCTTTATAAACACAAGCAACTTATTGGCCAGAACTAGTTACATAGTTCAACTCAACCACAAAGGATCCAGGAAACGTCACCCTATTATATACTTGGGAAGAGAGACAGAATCAGAATATTCCATACACAGCAGTACTGACTGCATAGTAATGTTTTCTCCACTATGACTATGCAAATATTCACGGCTAATCTATGTAACAAATGATTATATTTACTTTCTTGTCCAAATTTATGGTTTCACTTATATAACCATTTTTTTCATACTTGAATTTCGTAGTTATGTATCATTAATTCATTGTCAAGCTTTCTGGTTAAAGTTTCCTCTCAAGTTCAAACACATCAGGGATTGTTGATTCTTTTTCTTCCCCCAGTGGAGAGATTCTTCCTGAAATCTGCCATCCTCCTGCTCTACTCTGGACCGGCTGCTCCCTAGGCCTGCTACACAGCTCTCGGCTCTCACGTTGAGACTGCCCTTCATCTGTATCCCAAGGATCCCGTTCATCTCTCCTCTGGCTTAGATGCCCTTATTTCTCAGATCCTATGCCTTCTTTTTCTTCCCATATAATTCTCTTATTTTGTTGTAGGATATATTCTAACAACTTCTTGAGAAAGGGTGCATGATCTTCTGTGTCTGAAAATATCTTTATTCTATCCTTACACTTGACTGATGGTGTCATTGGATTCTTGGTTGGAACCCATTTTTCTTTAGTTTTAAAGGACTGCTTCATTGTTTTCCAGTTCAAACGCTGCTGTTGAGAAGTGCACTCTAATTCCTACTGTTTCAGTACATGCCCTGTACATTCCTCCCTAGAAACTTAGGAATTTCTTATTCCTGATTTCTTGTGCCTTGGTAGAAGGTCTTTCATTTATTGCACAAAAACACCGTGGTCTTTCCAATTTGAAAGTCATATGTTTCATTTCTGGGAAAATTTCTTTGCTAATTTCTTCCCATTCATTTTCTGTGTTCAATTTTGAATCTGGACTCACCCTAATTTTTTAAAAAATACCTTTTTCCCCTGTTTTTCACCTTTTTGTGTTTTGTCCTAATTCTTTGGAGATTTCCTTAACTTTATTTTCCACTCCATGTACTGAGTTTTTCCTTTCATCAATTATATTTTTAATTTTTAAGAGCTCTTTTTGGGCTTCCTATGTTTTGTTTTTATGGTATCTTGTTTTTCGTTCATGAATACAGTATCTTCTCATCTTTGTGAAATTACACTTTTAAAAAAGATTTTGTTTCTTTCATGGTCTCTGTTTCCTTGAAGTTCTTTCTCTGTACTTCAGGTTGAAGGCTTTCCTCAAATGTGTGGTTAATCTTGGGCTTTTTGTTCACACTTAAGATTGATGAACAGATACCTCAATCAGTGTATCACAATCTGGATCTAATCACAAATTGGATACAAACTTCTGGGTGAGGGACTTTAATTTGGGTGATGAGGCAGAGGTTCAGCTTTTCCACGGGGGGAATCCCAACTTTCAATATGTACAGGTTTGATCTCCTAGGACAGGAATGGAATCCTGTATCCTCCTAACCTGGAGTATATAACATGGTGCCTGCTTTCTGAGAAGTTCACAGGAGAAGAGGGCTGAGTGTCTCATTGTTCTGGGATAGATCCTCACTGAATCATTCTGTTTTTCCATGACTGTGCCTGGTTGCCCATGGCGAGCTCTTTTGTTCAAGCTAGTGTCCTCCGTGAGGGTAGAGGAGGACAGTTATTTGGCTATATATGTAGATGGGATCTTGGGCACCTAAGTGCCTCTTATTTAGACTTTCAACCGATCTTCCTCTTTTCAGCCCCACTTGCACCCTCATTTTCTGAGATAGTTGATAACTCTAATTCTTGAGCCTTCTGGGATTCTGTGGCACTAATTTTCTTCTGCCATACTTCTTCCTGCTAGTTTAGGCTTTAGCTTTTAGGCAATTGTCTTTCAATCATCTGCTTTCCAGATTAAACAATATTTGTTTGCCTTTCCTTCCTGTGCTCTTTCTTTGAGGGTTTATGACTTTATCTATATACTAGAATGTCTGTGGGGCCTCTGGCCAGAATGTAATTTATGTGTTCAGTTGGCCACATTTTAAAATTAACTCAATAAATTCTCTAAAGACACCACTTTCTTTTTCTTTTACACACCAGAGAAAGAATATGAGTAATACTTTTCTGGGTAATGTCAGAGCTCTTCATTCATCACAAATTTTCATATTCCTTTTCCCCCTGACAACCTTATGCTGCTTTTCATCATGAAATATTTAAAATAAAACATTATGCATGTATGCGTGGTGTCTTTAGCAATCTTTTATTTATCTAGAAGTGTTTTATCCAGTAATTACATCTTTTAAGAATACAGTTCAGAACCAAGAAGAAATAAAAAAGACTTCTGAGATACCAAACTATTACAATAATATCATTTATTTGATCAATTGCTCACCTAGCATTTGAATACCTAACACATACAAGGCCAAGGGAGCAGAGGGAGGCTCTGCTCACCCTCAGGCTTTCATTCAGACCCTACAGACTCTGATTTTACAAAACTGTAGTAAGTTGTGGTTTCTCGGTTTACACAACAGAAGGAATAATATAAAGAAAAGTAGTGACCATTTTAGAGGTAGGCAGTAGCGAAATGTGACACTAATTCTGGAAGCACAAGACGAGAGAGATCCAAGAATGCAAAAGGCATTGCAATACGGGGACACTTAGACTCGCTCATCTTTATTTCCTATGAAATTATTTTTTATTAAAAATCAGTGTTATAATAACCACTAATTCTCAAAGTGACAACCTTCAGATGTCAAGCACAAGTTAAATTATGAGCCACACTTACGGGGGAGGGAAGGAAGAATAAAAACAAATGTTTATTGGGTTTTTTCCCAATGCCAGATTCTTAAGCATTTTCCTTGTACCATCTTATTTAATTTTTACAGACTAAGAAATCAAAGTTTGGAGATATCAAGCAACATGACCAAGTTTCACAGCTAGTTATGGAAGAGCCGGGACTTGAACCTGATCTGTTAAAGACTCTAAAGCCCATGTGCTTTCCCGTACCCCACACAGACCCCCTCCCACTGGGTGTCTCTTTTACTGAAGATTCTGGAGCAACTTTGTCTCTCGTGGAGGAAGTAAAAATTGGTCATGGGCCAAAGACTGCCTTATTGATATCTCTTTCATTAAAAAACAAGAGCTTTATTCTTGGCCAAAAGAGTAAGAAAATATTTAAGGGCTGTTGGGATAATTCTGGGTGAAATATACTAATCTTACTATTCAGGAACTATAAATGTCAGGGACCAAATGCCACTTCTTCTTAATCCACCTGAGAAAATCAGCTCGCTGTAAAGTAAGTCAGATATATATTTTCACACTATTCTTATCTTTTCTGCCTGTAGGTGACAACTTTTGATTTTCTATCTCATTGGGCCTTTTTATTTATTTTAAGAGATGGGGTCTTGCTCTGTCACCCAGGCTGAGGGGTCCCACAGTGGTGGGATCACAGCTCACTGCAACCTCAAACTCCTGGACTTTGGCGATCCTCCTGCCTCAGACTCCTGAGTAGCTGGGACTGCAGGTACATGCCACCATGCTCAGCTATTTTTTTGTTTGTTGTTTTTGTAGAGATGGG
This sequence comes from Indri indri, assembly GCA_004363605.1. Lineage (NCBI taxonomy): Eukaryota > Metazoa > Chordata > Mammalia > Primates > Indriidae > Indri > Indri indri. The sequence goes on along the minus strand of RJWJ010006373.1, from coordinate 5,799 downwards.
GTCTTGCTGTATTGCCCAAGCTGGTCTCAAACTCCTGGCCTCAAGTGATTCTTTTGCCTCAGCCTCCCAAAGTGCTGGGATCACAGGGATGAGCCACCTTGCCCGGCTTTCACTGGGGCTTTGTGCTTAATTTTATACACACCATTTTGTCAGTTTCTCATGAAGGGAACACACATTGAAAAGCCTCTATAACAATGTAGCAGTTATACAAGAACCCCTGTGGCCCTGCAGGAGTCAAGCCTCCCTTGTTCCGCCTGCTGGGGTGAATCCTGGGATCGCAGGCCTGGGTCTACAGGCCTTTACTACAGTGGACAGTCTTTCCGTGATCTCCTTTTTCTCTAATAGTCTCAGGGAGCTGTACGTCCCATTTAATCACCTCATCATCGTTTTCATAGAAAACCTTTTCATAGAAAATTTCATTTTTTTATAATTCCCTCATTTAGTATTGGCTCTTTACCACAGAGAATAGCGTTCTTTTGCTTGCAGCCTTTGGTAGAATGTTTTTTGGTCTGCCTTCACAGGACATCATTTTATTTAAATAGTCCCAGAAATTCTCCTTATCTCTTTGTATAGATTTTTCTTTTGCTCAGTTTAAATTCTTTTTTTTAAAATTTATTTTCTTTTTTAAAATTTCAGAATATTATGGGACTACAAATATTTTGGTTACAAATATTGCCTTTGCATCACCCGAGCCAGAGCTACAAGTGTGCCCATCAGCAATGTTTTAACAGAAACCAATGTTTCACCTAGGAAAGAGTTTCAAAATTGCCAGAATTAAGGTAAGGAGGGGCTAATCTTCGGTGAGACAAAAAGGCTGTTTCTAGTCTTAAAAATGAGATTGGATAAAAAGAAACTTTAAGGAGAAGGTATCCACACTGTAAAGGATATTCTGTTCAAAGCAGTACACCACATTGCCGTCTTTTATCTAGTCGGATATCACTGTTAGCTGCCAGAGTAAAATAACTCATGAGCAACTTGCTCTTTTGGGGCAACTTTAATAGATGAGCTACGCACTTACATGAGTTCTGATATCTGCTCGCAGACCGCCATTTGAGTGTGAACTTGACTTAGATTCAAGCAGGCTGCTGAGCCAAAGGCACACTGTAAGCTAAGGGCCTGTCCTTTAGGAAAGGCTTGTAAGCAATGTCCTCCCACCCCCCTGCCCTGCTCTGTTGCACACTTGGCTCACCTGAGTCTGCCACACATTCCGTCCTGGGGTGGGTGGTCTGTGGAGGGCCCGGGAAGGCTACTTTCCTAGTATGCGGCAGTGCTTGTAACTACCACCTGCTGGTGTATACCCAGCCTGGCCTGGGAAAAGACAGAGCTATGCAGATTTGGGCCCTTCTCAATCTGTCTCCCCTGAGGCAGAAATCTAAAACCATACTCTCTTTTCAAATGGATGAAAGGTATTTCCTTTAGTATATTTCTTCAGAATATACTAGTGTGGTTATTACCTTATTCTTATAATAGCAGGAAATTACAAGGTGATTTCATGTACATAATCTTATTGTAAATTTTCTCCTTCCCCTCAAAGATATTTGGCCTTCTTAAAATTTGTGGATATTTTATATAGTTTTAGATATAGAAAGAACCTTATAATCAAATCTTTTCATTTCCTCTTTGGGAAAATCAAGGTCCAGAGGAGGAAGGGACTTTGCTGAGGATACAGAAACCATCAGGGCTGGAGTAAGTACTGGTGCTGATTCTCTAAACCTACTTCAAAAAGAAACCCAGTATTTATAGGACCAAGCCCAGAGGCAAAATGTTTTTAGCAAAATTAAATTAAAAATCATTATCACTTTTAAAAGCCAAACTTGTACTGTTTTTTTCCCACTACTTCCCATCACAAAGTGGTTTCAAATACTTGCTATATTCTTGTTTGCAATAAAGAAAGATGCTTTTATTAGTAGTATAAATCTATTGCTCTGTGACAGGATTCTATGAGAGAGAAAATTGGTAATCAGTGGTAATTCCACACAACTCACTTTTAGTACTCTGTAGCTGGGTTTACGTATTTTCCAAGCTGTGCAGTGTGTTCACAATGGTCAGAATATGAATTAAGTTCACTGAGAAGCAAGGGGGATTTAGAAAACTCCTGTCAAGACAGTGCCAGAGTACAGAACGAAAGAAGGCAAAAAATGTGGAAGGGCTCCAAGCGCAGATACAGATTCCTACATTGCTGGCATCGCTTTATTTCCTGTAGCTACACTGTCATTAAACACGCAACGATCTTTTGCCACTGATATTTTATAAAACATCTATGCCCATGTTATATTATGTGTTAAAAATAGAACTGCTGAAAGATATTTACCTCGATGATTTACTTGGCTTGAAAATATAAAAGGAAATTACATAGGAAGGGCTCATAGTTTTTCAACGTTATCTTTTCTTAAATTTTCCCCTTCTTTTTATCCCACAAACAGTATTATGACAATATTGAAGACATTACAATTTATCCTAAATATCATTGCCCTTTCTAACATATTTATGCCTTTGAGTCTCTATTCACATATTTTATGTAGCCAAAATCCTAACAAAGTAAAATGTCAGCAAACTTTATAGTGCATGCCTTAATGGTCATGATGCTTAGACCACTCTTTGTTACAAATGTTGAATCATATCATTCCAGTTTACCGTAGCATATATCACATGACATTTTAAATATCTCTTATCTGTCTTTCCTACTAGACTGTGAGCTACAATTTGTCTCTGTAATTCCAGAGCCTAAATATTTGTCCAGTGAAAGAATGAATAGCTTCTAGAGGCATTGACAAAGCAGCTTTGGTGTGCTAAGAGCACTGTCCAGGGAGCTGAGAAGCCTGGGTCCCATTCTAGCTCAGCCGCTAGTACCAGCATGACCTACGTGTCTCTAGTTGCTCATCTGTAAAATGGGGACTTGGCTTTCACTAATATTTACTGAGAGTCTACTTGAGTAAGATGGTGAGCTAGGTGCCTCTATATACATTTATTTTATTAAATGTTTATAGAAGCCCTCTAATATATCTATTATTAACCCCATTGTGCAAATGGAAAAACAGAGGCTGAGAAAAGTTAAGCACCTTACACGATATTGTGAAGTCAGGACGTCTGACTCTGTGTTTGGTGATTCACCCCCAACACCATTGTATCTTTCCTGGTATGAGGCTGAACTGGTTAATCTCTGAGACCTCTTTTAATCCTCAAATTCTATAATTCTGTAGGTATTTATTTATGATCATGAAGTTATCCACCTAACCTCTATCTGGATTAAAGGCAAAAACCAGGAAATAACAAAAACCAATGAAAAAGGAGGTGGAAGCAGGTATACTGACACCAGTGAGAAATAATTAAGCAGTGAAAGGTGGAGTAAAAAAAAAAAAAACACCACCACTGCTATACTAGAGGGAGGACCTTGAAGAACTGAGAACATCAGAGACTCTCAGAGGTGAAAAGCCCCACTGTGGTCATTATCTAGTTCATCCCCCCAAACAACACAGGGGCTCCTTAATGCTGGCCTGACATCCCCAGCCCCAGAGTGCTCACCAATCGTCCACCAAGGCGGGCCTTTCCAACTTTAAGGAATTCTGATTGTTTACTATGCTTAAGTCAGTGTCTTTTCCTGCCTCTAGCGCTGTAGACCCCTGCCACTCCAGCGGTCATTGGCCTTTTCTTTCCTCTTTGGCAACTAGAACAGGATTGTTTCCCTTTCCCTAGGAGAACTCTTCAGAATTTCAAAACAGCTCTCATGTACATGGAGTCCCAGTTTCATCATTTGTTCCGTACATGGCATGGTTTCCAATCTGTTTACCCTCCAGGCTACTCTCTATTCTACAGGGGACCGTCATCCTCTTGTTCTGAACACCATTTAACTATATGACATGACTTTAGTTTTTTCCAGAAGTCATGTCACACTCCTGACATACTGAGTTCACAGTCGTCTAAACCTCTAGGTAAAGACCCTCTAGCCCTGAGTCTTTTCCACTGATGCAACAGAAAAGCTAGTTACCACCACACCCCGTGGCTATTCTTTCAACTTAAATACCAGCCCACTGAGATCATTACCGGTCGTGATTCTATCACTCCAAAAATGGCCTATCCCTCACAGTTTTATTCGAATTTGATATGCCCGTGTTCTGTGAACACAGGGTTTAAGCTCAAAGGCTCTGAATGCACACAGCCAACCAATGAACCCACACAGGGGCATATCTGACCAAGATAGCCTTCATTCTCTTTTGGAAATGCAAACCAGGCCATTTGTAAAATGGAAGATACTGTGGCTAATAAGCCAGGCGTAGGTAGGTAGGGTGTGAACAGGAGAGGGTGTGTGTGTGCACGTGTGTGTGTGTGCATGTACCTACACATGAAGGAGTGGCAGATGGTGGATATCTGTGAAGGCAAAACACCTGGCTTCCTATCACAGCAGTGGGCAATTCCTAAGTCAATTATTTAACATTTTACAGCAAATAATATCCCTTTTGCTTAAAGCTGCCATTCAAAATCCCATCAATAAAAAAATAACTCTTAACTACGAGGGGCTCTTCTCTTATAAATCTGGTCCTCTTCCAATTTTTCCTATTTCAAAAAATGGCACTACTATCCTTCCAGGTGCAAAATCCAGAAACTGTGGCCTCATCCTCCTTGCCCTACATATCCAATTATCAAGTCCCATCAATTGTTCATCCTAAATATTTCTCAACCCCTCCACTTCAATTGCCGCCCTCACAGTCCCTGTGACCACAACCTCTCTCCTATTCTGTTAATCTTCTAATTGGTTTCTCTGCATTCATACTTGCACCCTCTAATTCGCTTTAGCTTGCAGATCTGATCGTATTTGGTATCTTTTAGTACCATCCTTCTATATTTAGGATTAAAGTCCCAAATCTTTAATTTAGCCTACACAGTCCAGCACGCTCTAGTCCCTGTTTACCTCACTAGTCTAAATTGGCCCCCTTCGCCTCTCACAAGCATCTAGCTTCAATGGCCTTCGCTTGGTGCGCTGAACTTCACAAGCTCTCTTCCTCCTCAGTGGTTCCTTCTGCCTGGATCACCCCTTGCCTCCATGTTTTGCCTAGTTCATACTCATCCTTTAGGATTCAGTTTAAACAGTACTTCTTCAGAGAAGCCTTTCTTGATGCTCCTAACTTGGTCAGGTTCCTTTATGCTCTCCTAGCACCTTCTATTTCTTCTCTGTAGCATGTATCACAATAGTAATGACACAATTAATTGCATGATGACGATTTCTCTCACCTGGTAAAATATAAGCTCTATGAAGATTAGTACAAATGTATTTCATTCACTGCTCCACCCCTAGTACCTAGTGTATAGTTTTTTGTACACTATGGGTGCTTAATAATTTTTGAAAGAATAAACAAACCTATATAAATGGTACTGCCATTTGTCCCCATTTTACAGGTGAAGAAAGTCAATTTTAAGGAAGTGATTTGTTCAAAATTAGAAGTTAGTTAATTATGGAGTCAGAATTTGAATCCAAGGAATTTTGACTCCAGAGGCTGAGTTATACTGCCTTACAAAGGATATGAGGTACTTTCCAGGAGGCTTCTTCCCTCTTGATCCATTTTTAATAATCAAGTATTTTCAAGTCATTTAATTTCTTTTTTTTTTTTTTTTTTTGAGACAGAGTCTCACTCTCTTGCCTGGGGCGAGTGCCGTGGTGTCAGCCTAGCTCACAGCAACCTCAAACTCCTGGGCTCGAGCAATCCTACTGTCTCAGCCTCCCGAGTAGCTGGGACTACAGGCATGCGCCACCATGCCCGGCTGATTTTTTCTATATATATATTTTTAGCTGTCCAATTAATTTTC